>BMAO01032489.1:0-74966 GCA_019973975.1 Trichonephila clavata | reverse complement strand
AACGAAAAAAATTTAAAAACCAGAATTTGAATTTTTTTTTATTTAGTTCATTCCAAGAATTGAGAATAACAAAAGTAAACTCGGTTTTTTTCCATAGATTTTGAAATAAAACAGATTTATAGCGATACCAACAATAATCAAGTAGAAAAAGTCTGCGTTCACTGTTTCAGTAGTAATTATAAAAATTATTTAAAAAGGATAATGAGCTATTTAATAGCTGCAGTGGCGTAACGGAAAATAATAAGGCCAACCCCCTTGCAAGGCCAGTTTTTGGACCCCAAGCCAGATTTTACAAAGCATTACAGAATCAACATAATGTACTGATACACATGACCTAAAAATATTTAAACATTTAACTTATAACTGAATACAAAATCAACCTGAGTCTGAATAAACGAAGTAAATAACCTTTAATACTAGAGAGTATTTATGGTATTTATTAAAATGGAAAATATTTCTAACAACAGTCGAAAGATAACCTGATAACTTAAATAAAAACAATACATTAAGAAAGACACGAAAACTGTAAAATAGTTTTCGTTTTCAAATTCTTGCGAAAGAAAAAAGATATCGCTTACCTTATTCTTTACGACAACTTTTCTGTAGATAAAGTATCCTAATCAGCTGAAATGTCCGATATTGTGTTTTTTCTACTGAATTAATTTTCATTTCCATGATTTGTTAATCAGGTTCACTAGCATTACTATTAATAGTACTTGCACAAGATTATGCACTTGCAGATATAAAACTTATCCACTTTTGCACATTTACTATTTATATTATACTCCTTTTCCTTTCGAATTTTTCATTTTTGAGAAACATTCAAAGTCACTCATTTAAAAGCCGCGTTTCTTCTTGTCCAATTGACAAAATACCATTTTTTGAACCAAAATATTAAATTCCGATAAAAAAATACTGTTCTAATTATGAAAGAGAGAAGTGAGATGTGGAAATGTTTTTATCGTTAAGGAACACACCCTAAATTTAAGTGCATTGAATATAAAAATAGAGATGTCAGTTCTTTATGAAAGCAATTTTGTGAAACTTTTCTCATTATGCTTTATTTGATTGAATACTCATAAATCTGACCAAATTATTATTTAAATGCTCTCTATGGTTTTCTAAGTATCGTAATACTGTTTCACATGAAAAAAAGCTCAACAGATGTACGTTATTTACGACTTAGCTAAAAGAAAATGAAATACATGAGGGGGAGGGGGAACTAAAGTTGTCAATAAGTTACTCTGCAACTTCGGTAGAAAGTAAATCATGTATTTTTTTCTCTCTACTGCTAATGTAAAGTATACTATACCCTCTTGGGACCCTCGGTACCCATTTGGGAACTTTCGTAGATTAGTATTTATTCCAATAAAAAAGGTTTATTCGACTTAAGTCCCAGAATACCCAATTGGGCAAAACTCCAATTTAATGCCTGCTAAGATATGGCAACACCATACTGAAGACAAAATGATTCATACAGCTTTAAAGTAGAGAAATGGAAGAAAATGGCGACTCAACCGGCTAACTGGGAAGTTGATTCCCTTTTTTAATATTAATAAATATAATAATTAAATTTTTACTATTTTTGCAACTAAGAAGTGTATAAGCTTTATTCTACACGCATTTTTAGAAATTTTCTTTGTCGTTACTTACGCTTTCTTTCACTTTGAAACAAAAGTACCCGTTTGGGTACCTTGGAATCAAGTAGAGCGGCGCTGCTATGTATGGTTTTCATTTTTTTTTTTTGGTAAAATTTTTGACGGATGCAGAAATCCAAGAATAGCTTGTACAAAATGATGGTGAACTTTCCGATATTGATGATCCAGACTTTGAAAATATTCCAGAAAGCACTTTTGATCTTAGAAGTTTTTAGAAATGCCTGTTTGAAAATTCCTCGAAGAGAATGTCTGTCAATTGATGAACAGATGATGCCGTTCTGTGTTAGATGCCCTATGAGACAATACTTACCATCGAAGCCAAACCCTATTGGATTAAAAAAAATTGCACTTGCTGCACCAGATGGGCTTGCTTGGATTTTTTAATTTACGCAGGTGTTGATGCAGTTCCAGTTGAAGACAAGCAATTATATGGTTTGGGAGGAGCTGTTGTGAAAAATTTAGTTGGCACTATACCAAAGCAAAAGTAACCCATTTATTCACCGACAGATATTTTACAGGACTAGCAATTTTAGATTACCTCGTGAGTAGAAACGTACATTTAACTGGCACTGTAATGACCAACCGTACTGATAGTGTCGCAGAAAGCTTTCCCAAAGATACTTGTATGGAGAGAGGTTCATCAGTTTCTCGAAGACGCGAGGATAGAAAAGCTTGTCTTGTTAAATGGAAAGACAAGAAATCTGTACTTCTTTTGTCAAGTGCATTTTGTATCAAACCTGAAGGCAGCTGCAAGAGGTGGGCGAAAGAACAAAGACAGAGAGTAGATGTCAGACAACCTGCCATTGTAAGGTCATATAATACTTACATGGAAGGTGTTGATATGATGGACAGACTAATCTCATATTACCGGATATCCACACGGACGAAGAAATTAACAATTCGTGTCTTTGCACATTTTTTGAATATGGCCACCTGCAATGCTTGGATTATGTATATTCAAGCTTTTGATAGCTGAGAGCTTAATAAAAGCAGAAGTTTCTGAAGAAGCCGTACAGGAAAGAAATCAACGAAAAAAAATCAACAAATTGTTGCTTTGCCTGTGAATGATGTACGTTATGACCGAATTGGCCACTTTCCAGAACATGTAAAAAGAGAAAATCAAATGAAGTGTCGTTTTTCAGGATGCCCAGGAAAATCCAGAATGAGATGCATTAAATGTGTCTTGCATCTGTGCTTACAGAATAGGAATTGCTTCTTTGAATTCCATAACAAATAACTGTTTAAAAAAACTAAGTATCTGGATATAAATCTTTACTTTAATATTGTTCCATTGTATGCATTTAGTTCCATGATACCCATTTGGGTACCACTTAATTAACATAAATAAAATTTTAAAATGTACTTTTTATATTTTTTTCCTTTTAATAGTTCCATTTTAAGTACACACCGATAAAATTTGGCAAATATATTGAGGAATAACTTCTCGGGTCTCAAGAGGATAATAAATAGCGATAATTTTTTTATCTTACTAGAATTATATCTCCAATTCGCCATCTGACTTCTATTTTTTCTGTTAGTAATTTGGGCATGAAGAAACACCACTAAAGAAAAGTATCTCTCGTCACTGTACATCAAACAAAATGTTTTTTGATTTAGTTATTGGTTCAAAGATAACTAATGAGCGCATTGAAATTTTGATTTTGAATGACGTTAGATCACAAATAAGAACACCGCTTAAAAGTTGGATTTTTAAGAAATCGAAAGTGAATTTTGAGAAAATCTACATGAAGGGCGTCAGTCAGGCTTTGGGCCCCCTAGAAGTCTTGCCCCCTCCCCCGCAGTGGGGGGGTGTACGTTACGCCACTGATACTAGCCCAGTATAATGATTCTCATTTCCATAGCACGTTCCTGCTGTAAGAAGCAGTCAGTTAAACCCTAGTTAGTTTCAAAAATGAAATATCAGGAAATAACCCATTACACAAACACAAAAATACACTTCCCTCGGAATTTCTCACTTATATCATAAGCATCCCAAAGCCTCTCTCTCTCAGCGTTTTCTTTAACCTTTTACCCAAATAAATCACTGTGAAATACTACACTTGGTAAAACTTTGCGAAGTTTCTTTCAGTTCGAAAGTTTGGTAACAAAAGATGGATGATATTCGATCCATCTTGACAGCATTCGATTCCACTCAACTTCGGGCCACTCAAATTATTGAGCACCTATCCATCAATTTGTTGTGAAACGGCTATCTGTATGTACCATTTCGGGGTACTGGATACATAAAAAATGAAAGATGAGTTGTGCTGTGAAGTGTTTGGGGGTATTATTTATTTATATGTATATACCGTTGCGTGGGAGTAAATCTTACAACGCCGTTTCGATGGGAGTTATGTCAGACTTGAGCTTTCCGTCAAAAACTATTTTTGTTCGATTTGAGTTTGAGAAATATTTTTCACTATCGAGTTTCTTAAAATTAAATTTTGAGAACATAAATACAATTTGATAAAAAGTGTTAAATGACGTTTCCTTTGAACAAAGTTTTAATTATTTCAGTGCCACAAAGGTCATTATCCACGCATAAAATTGTTTCAAGAATATTTATTAAAATAAAAATGTATAGTTAAATGCAATATATTTTAGCAAAAATGAGCTTAGAATTACCTATTTTCAAAAGATTCTACTTTTGTGAAAAATGATTGTGCTTTTTTAAGTTAAGACCTCTCCAGAGAATTTGAACGAGAACTACAAAGTTTTTGATCAATAATTGCTGGCCCCATTTGAGCATTTTCAAAAACATACTTTTCGAGTAAAACGCGTTTTAAAGCCTGACATATTGTTTAAGGTATCCGACTGGTTGCCACAACTTTTTTTTTTAAAAAAAAAAGGAGATATAGGGATTTTTTTGTTATCTTTAGATTTGCTTAGTGCATTTTAAGAAAAATGTGCTAAAATTAAGAAGAGAAAAAGAAATTATTATGACTAAAATGGGAAAAAATAGGTAAAAATTGACAAAAAATAGCCTAAACGTGGCCCATTCGGCACCAAAGGTTTATGAACAAATTTTCAATTTTTTCAATTTAATGTCTTGCCATATTATTCAATTTTGAAATGACCTTCAGGATTAGAGAGATACTTTCTTTTTTACAAAACCTAGAGCACTTTATCTCGGTTACTATATGAAATTTCTTAAAATAGCAATAATTATATTCACATAAGGGACTGTAAATTTTGTAATAAAATAGCGATTGATAAATTTGAAGGTTAAATTAATTCCACTATTATACAGAACTTACAGAAAAAATTTCAGTAATTATGTTTCAAAACTTTTTGAGCAGTCGCTGACCGCGTTTGATTATTTTCAAGCATCACATTTGGAGTCAAACGCGTTTTAAAGTATGACACCTTGCTAAATTAATGGCATCTGCTTTTACTAAAACCCTTGTAGTTTTTGTCCTAGTGAATGAAAATAATAAACGTCGTATTTTTATAAAAACTAATAAGATGGCCTATAGAATAAAATCACAAAAAAAAAAAAAAAAAAAAATATTTGGCAATTTTTGGCAAAATTCACAATTTTAGGGTAGTCGGATACTTTAAATTTGTTTTTTTATAAAACACTTTTAACGGCCTTTATATAAAACCGCAGAGACAATATTTAGTGGAATCTAAACCTAAAGGTATTCTACTATATTTGTATTCATGAATCCTATTTAAGAACAATTTTAAGTTATGCAAAATGCTCCTTATACATAAATAGAAAAAGCATCCCTTTGTGATTAATTAAATACGATTTCTGCATAAAATGAAGGGGTAAACATTAATATGACACTCTCATCCGAAATAATTATTCCTAACAATGAATAATCCCTTAACAAGTACAAACTATTTAAACATACGTGCATATACGTATATGTTATCGCAATTAATAACAGCACAAGTGATGGAAATGAAAAATAATTAAAATAGGATGGGGTTGCTCAACATGGTGGGGTTAAAGCTCACAGGTCACCACAAAACTAATACTATTTAAATTATTTCGTATATAACATTTTTTCTTATCTCTATATGTAATAAATGGATGCTTGTACATATGAAATCGTTTCCCACACTCCAACACCGTTCAACCGATCACTATGAAAATTTTTGTGTGGAGAAGATGTTTGTGCTATTATTCTCTTTGTTGTAGATCACCATCAAGGGGTGCTATAGAAAATCACCTTCTGTACCGTTCAATGAATCCGACTTAACAATTGATGCCAACTTGGCTCTGTCACCAACATTTTGCTTTGTTTCCATTG
This sequence comes from Trichonephila clavata, assembly GCA_019973975.1. Classification (NCBI taxonomy): domain Eukaryota; kingdom Metazoa; phylum Arthropoda; class Arachnida; order Araneae; family Nephilidae; genus Trichonephila; species Trichonephila clavata. Next base: position 69,046 of record BMAO01032489.1, on the reverse strand, counting down.
AATGGCCATTATAACGTAAGGAATGGCGTTACTTGCAAGTATTACAATTTTACCATAAAATAAATTGAACAGAAGGTAACTTTTCCATACATAAATTACTTACTCTATTTTAAGCGTTCACTGCACAAAATTTGTAACAATGTGTTACTTTTGCTGAGCAGATGTTAGCTTAGAAAGGTGTTTTTTCATAAATCGACCCACAAGATAGTTACGCTTTGTTATAAACAAAAAAAATCCTTTTTATTAGCTATTAGACCTTCAGACTTAAAATTTAACAAATATGGCTTTTTTGTTCAGTTGAGGTATGCAAAAATTTGTTTGTTTATTTCGCAATTCACGCGTAAAATTAACTAATTAAAAACTTCTTTATCGTTCAATCTGTATTGTTTAATTTTTCAATTCACCCGTTCGAAGAACGGATATACCAGCTAGTTTAAATTAAAATAAGAACTGTGCTTGAAATAAAATTCATTTAGTATAAATTTTGCGTTCAACGAAATTTTCAATGAAGTTTATTTGTTAAAAGTGCATTTTTATTCCGAAATTAAAAGCATTCAAGTATAAAAAGCATTCAAGCTTTTTTATTAGGTATAAGCTGAAATTAGGTATCTTAGTGGGTATTCATACGTCATGTTTTTTCCCCCTGAAAACTATATGCATTTTATATGTGTAAGATTATAACGTAGCCTTTTCCGAAAACTTATTTATAGTGACTTGTAAAAGTTGGACAAAGGAGTAAGTGCCATTTCCAATTCGACTTCGCATCTACCGGTTGTTCAAAACTTGGAGACAATTTTGGTCGTGGTATGATAATCTAGAATCAGAAAAAATCCCCAAAATACTAGTTTGCGGACTCGAATCTCCTGCGAAAATATAGTTGATGTTGTTTACGTTTCGGCAACCACCTCTTTTGGTGCTAGAGGGTCGGAGGATCAGTGGTGATTCTGGCTGCAGCTGCTTGGGAGCAGATTGAATTAAACTGACCACTTTCGGGTTCGAAATGCATGCGTTAGACGACTGGGACGAAAAAACCTCCTTTTTATGGCTAGTTGTTTAGCGCTTTTATTCCCATCCTTTGTTGGTTGCGATTTGCAAGAGAAGAGGTCACTGCATTCTCCCTTCCTGGAGAAGAATGGGTGATTTTTCATTTGCCGTTGATGAGCTTTCTGTATTAAGTTTTTTTCCAGCCATTGATATACATTTCGGGAAGGGTCATTAGAATGTTTACCGTTGACACTGTGGACAATCACTAGTTGAGATGACGAGCCCGGTTGACTCGTGCACCGTTACCATTCAAATTACTAGCCATGATTTATTAGGAAAAATAATATCTTTTGGCTCTCCATGGAATGGCCAGTAACGTTAAGCCGTCTTCTTATCTAGTATTCAATTTTTGGGTCGCCACTTCGGATTTCGCTATTGATAACGGGTCATCCATGAATGACCATAGAATGGTTCGGGACAGTGATTTGAGCTAACAACCTTCGGATCCGAAATGCACGCGTTATACTATCGCTACGAAAAGGAGTCCCCTTTCGGGCAATCGTTAAGCTCCTTTGTTGGAAACTACGCGCGGGAGAAGGTGTCGCTGCAATGTCAACTGCGGTTGAAAATCATGATATCCGATGCCAATAGCTTTTGATTTATTTATAAGGGAAACATAAAGAAGCAATAAATTAATCAATAAATAACCTTTTATTACAAATGAATTAATCAAAATTTGCCTTAAATAAAATAAATTTGATAATTTCTTATTTTTTTGCATTATATTATAAAATAAAACTTTTAAATATATATATGTGTGTGTGTGTGATGTATCAATTATTATGTATCTTAAAATAAAATGCTATTTAACTGTTAAATAGCATTATAAGAGAAAATTTACAGTTCTTTGCTCTTCCTTTTTTTTACAGATGCTCTAGCGTAAAACAATAACGATAACTTAGAATTTAACGTGCCGTATTACTGTAAGATAAATTTATATTAAAAACCAACGAAAGAGCATTAGACAGTGAAATTTACAACGCTCAATGCTTTTTTCTTTAAAAAAAATCGCTGTAATGACGATTTTCTTAATAATGAAATCTCTTTTCATGAAAATGTTTCTAGGGGCAATAATGAAAGACGTTTTTATGATCCTAAAAAGATATCAGGAACTGTTTTTCTTTTTGAAATTACTTCCTTTATGTGTTACAGCTTTGTAAGGGAGGAGGGAAAAAAGATTTCGTAAAACACATAAAACTCTGTTGTAAAAGTACAGTGCTTATTTTTTCAAAATTTATTATGCTTAAGCATGTGTAAATAAGATTTATTGCTAAAACAAATTGATATTTATTTTAAATATGTTTATATGATACTTTTGTTTAAAATAACTAAACACAAGTAAAAAAAGAAGTTTTTTTAAGTAAATTCCTACTTAGGTCAAAAAGAAAATTTTTATTTTAGTTACTTTTTATTAATTAGTTACAATTAATATAAATATGTATATACATATGACAGAATCACAATATTAAGTGGCAAAACACCTTTTAATTTAACATTAAAAATTATTTGACCACATTACGTTTGTTCAACACGTAAGAATTTATTTTAAAACCAGTGTAAAATAAATGCTGACGTCTAACTATTCAATTTAAGTTAAATCTTCACCACAAATTTAACAAAAGCTGTTTTATCAAACGGTGTTGCCATCTAGAGGAATAATATCGACTGAAAGAAATCTCTCAAATTATAATTAATTTTAATTAAATTATTTAGTGGATTAATATTTGTGAAAAATTATACTATTAACATCAAGTGTCATCCACAACAAGTTTAAAAAAATGTATTTGAACTTGAGTAGAGATGAATAAAAGGTATTTTATTAAAGATTGAAAATTTGAACAAGTTATATGAATAAATATATATAAGGAGAATGTGAACTATAGAAAAATTGAAAAAAAAAAGAAACTTCATTGGGAAAACTTTCCCCCGATGAAGTATTTTTCTGACGGGTCCATTTTTTGGATACTTTAAGACATGCGAAATTACTATTATTAAATTTCATACTTAAGAAAATGTTTAAATGTTTTTAATACCTATTTTAAAAATTTATGTATTTCATATAAGTAATTTTTAGTTTCAACAATTATTTTCACATTAATTTCCTGATCTAAAAAAGAGTAAATTGGTTTCATAAACATTTTGAAATTTCTTAAAAATGAATGAAATTTAATTTTAAAACGAGTTTCTTGTGTCGGGAAAATTATTTTATTTTATTTTAATATTATTTTTCTTAAAACAACTAATCGAAAATCAAGGGTGCAACTCGACAAACAATAAACTTTTACTTCATTTAAGATTGATTTTCCGATGAAAATAAAATAAAAAATACATTTAAACTTATATTATTTTTCTGAACTATGAGAAAATAAATTAAAGATGAAATACTCACAAATGGACATAACCGTAAATATTAAAGTAAAATATTTTCATTTGTTCAATTTTTGTGAAAATTGAATTAAATTTTATCAGTAATCTAATAAGCCCACCTTATTATCTCAATCGAGGTTAAGCAACAAACGCATCAATTGACAAGGGAAGGGCACGACTAAAGAAATTCATTTCGAGACTTTGTGCAATAGTAGTACTCCTTCAGGGTATTCAACCCTTAATGTATTAGCGCCAAATGGCCGGTCAATTCGGAGAAAATAGCCTTCGAAATTCATGCTTAGCTTTTATACAAAAGACATTAAATATTTCTATAACTATAAAATAATTAAATTAGTAATATATAATATAATATGTATATTATTTTTATTATATTAATTGTAAAATAAATTTTTTATAAATAATTATTATATTATATTTTATGTTTTATTATAATGTATATATATATATAATATTTTATGTATAATATAATACTGCCTGACGGCGTACTACTATTGCACAAAGTCTCATCCCGAAATGAATTTTCTTAGTCGTGCCCTCCCCTTGTGAGTTAATGTTTTTCTCCACACTTCCACAACATATACAAGGTCACGAACCCGTGGCTGCCGTGTCATGAGTTCGAGCCTAGCGTTGCTGAAGAACCACGTATAGAGGGAGCCACTTCATTTTAAATCTGTCGAGACTCTTTAAGTCCTTACATTGATGCGGTGTCAAGTTAGGACAGATGGTGCCAGAGCTCAGGTGTCATCCTCGTCACTTGACCATGGTTAAAAATTACGAGGTCCGTCACCAATAGCCTTCGAGCTGCTGTATAGTGCGATGTTAATATAAGTCTCCCTCCCCACCATGTAGTGTCAACGAATGAATTGTTTATTCATGTTGCACTTTGAAGTCACACGTTGACTATTGGTGACTAGCCTCGTAATTTCTAACCTTACGCAAGTGACGAGGACGACATACGAGCTACCCCCCCCCCACTTCAATGTGAGGACTTCCACTTGTAATGGATGACTCGCTCCATTCAAAATTGCGAGAGGGTCAGAAGGACGATTAGCCATAGTCAGTACAAACTCTATTCATCAACAATTGTCAATTACGTCACAAATTAACGCTTAATTGACCAAATCTTCAATCATAATATTAGTCAAATAAGTTACGAATTTCTTTCGTCTAGCTTCACGCTAATCAATCACTGCTATCCGTTAGCAATCTCTAAACCATTCTTCCTTAACTCAAAAGTTTAATATTTAAATACTTAATTTACATGATCACGTCTTCTTCTTCGGAGGATGAAAGTTTTCAATAGAATAAATTTTAAAACCCTGTTATTCCCCAAGAGGACTATTCGTAGAAAACAAAAAGACCCGTTACATACATACTGCGAGAATTGTGTGCAGCGAACTGTATTATTTCAAGCATATTTAGATGAAATAAGTATTCGAAATTATGACCATTTTCAAGTAAAAACTAATGATTCTCAATCAAATTACCACACCTCATTTTTATAAAAGGATATAGTTAAAAACAATATCTAAAAGGAAAAAAAATCGCATAACGTTTCAATCAATGCGCAACAGCCCATGAGGGCCAAGGACTGCTGTGCATAGCTCAACTTTCAAAACATTGAACTTTATGCATGAGCATATATTCCGGTCAGGGAGTCATTCTGACGCGAAACTCCCTGTTTTTAGTTTCCAAGCAAACCTGGTACTTAATTATCGACCCACTGAAGAGATGAAAGGCTGAGTCGACCTTGCCCAGCCCGGGATTTGAGCCCAGGACCTGTGGTGTGGAAGCGCAATACACAACCACTCAACCAATGGGCTTCTGTTTCACTAATACTAAGCTTAAAAAAAATTTTTTTTTGCTAAACTTTTCAGAGGATGTATATTATCCCATCAATGGAATTAGCATTCCTTCTAACACCCCACCCTCTCCCTCAAAACGTAAAATACATTATTTTTAAAATAGAACTTTTGTGAAACTTTACGTTCTAAAGTTTGGCATCAAAGATTGATGTAGTTCGATTCATCGATGACAGTCCTCGATTATTTGGAACTTTCTGCCGCTGACGTTTTTGAACACGTATATATCAACAACTTTTGTTACAAAATTATTCTCTTTTTTCTCTCTCTCTTTCATATATATATACTTATATGCCTGCTCCAGATGGATAAAAACAGAATAGAATACAAAAATGATGAGTGTTGTAGTAAAGTATGAAAGGACATTAATTATTTTTATGTGATGTTGCCAGTTGGTAATGGAAGATAGTTGTTAAAAAAAACTAAGTACATAAATCTACGTATGATTGTATTGTCGAAGACGAATTACATTATTTTTTTCATATAAAGATTTTCATGTATCATTATTTATTTATTATTAATATCAGTTATACATATTTTTAAGATGTATAAATATCAGTGGTTGTTTTTTTTTATATAAAAAAAATCTTGGGATTATTTGGAAAAAAATCTATAAATTTACTGCGGAGAAAAGTGTGAGTTAAAAGTGGAATAAGTGACTGAGTCAGTCCCTTATAAGATCTTCGAAACTGCTTAAGGTATCCGAACACGTTCGGAGTACTTTTTAACAGAATAGCATACTAAAACATTATAAATGCTCTTTTAGGACTCAATACCAATAAATATTACTATTTAACTATCAAAATTTAAAATAAATTACCTGAATTTTACAAAAATCACAATAATTATAAGTGAAATTTTAGCAATCTTTTCGAAAAACTTCAAAGTGGTTAGAGAAAAAAGTAATAAACATATATTAGTAAAAGTATTACTTAAACAAATTAGATGCATTTATCTAGAAAATGTACTAAAATTTTAATTTTTTATTAAAATTTTAAAATTTTAGAGCTGATTGAATAAACATTATAAGAAATGTTACATTTTTTATGAGACCCTTATTTAAATAACAAGCCATAACTCAAAAAGTATTCATACAATAAGCAATATTTTAGTACATTCTCTAGAAAATAACATAAATATCAGGTTCAAAAAGTTTTGTAGAAATACATTCGTAATATTTTGAGTTATTAGACTCACCATGATAGATTTTGAGCAATTTAAATGCCCACTTCTGGTAGATCAAAACCCCACTTCCAGTTTTTCTAACTTTATAAAATTGATTGTAACTTGGCCTCTAGGTAGCGTAGAAACAAAACAAAGTATGTTTCGTAAAGTCAAAAGATAGCTCTATTCAATAAAATAAAAAACAAAAATATCTGTCTTGACTGAATTTGGTCACTTTCAACGTGTTCGGATACCTTAAGTTGCAGACTTGAAATTTCGCAGACATCCTCCTTTTGTTGAGTAGAGAGAAGTTAGGAGTTAGATGATAGAAGTTTGACATCAACGTAAAGATGTATTAAATTCAATAATACTATACTTTGACGCTACAGCTACGTTACGACTTAAAGATTTTAAGTACCACCGGCGTATATAAACGTCTCACTCAGCCAAAGCGTTAATTGTCCAGGACGTATATATACGTCTTCCCTACGTACGATCTTTTATCTGTGCACTGCTATTCATAAAATTATTCCGAAGGCTATGAAATGCAATAAAATGATATTGACAATGTTTGCGAAGGAATTACTTATTTCAAAGAAGGTTTTACTTATTTATTCCTTTTTTCGTCCCTCCCCATCCCAATACACATCACATACTCTCACCTACGTGGAAAACGTAGGCATTTGGAAGCGAATCGAATAAATTTTAATGGGCAGTAAGGGGATTAATTATAAACTGTACAAATTATCAATATAAGTGTTAATTTTTGTATGTAATTTTTATATATGACAAGCCCATGGGGCTTGGTAGTTATTAAACTTTTTCTTAACTTAGTATTGTTAAATTAATTATAAAATATATTGTGGAGTTCTGATACATTTACAAGTGTATTATATCAGTGCAAATGTGTATTTTATATTTTATTATTGCAGAATGTGTTTCGTTTGTTTACTATCAGTAAATTAATAATTTTTTTAAATAATCTTATGTTTTCGATTTTTCATTATGCCCCTCTCGTAGAGTTATCACGCACCCGTTGGGGTCACGGCCCCCAATTTGGTAAACGCTGGACTAAATGTTTGTCTTAAAATCTCAAATGTGCTTTTTTTTTTTTTTTTTTGATGTATCGAAATATCTGTTGCACGTTCATGTTCAAACTTTTACGACTCTGACTGAGTTGGAACAATATGCGTGTAAGCCGACTATTACCGTAAAAGACGATTACCAACTACAAAATTTACCATCGTCTTCTGCGCTTAAGTAAAAGACAATTTTCATATAGTGATTAAATATTTTATTAAATTATACGTAGGTCATTCTGGTCCAATACCTTTTGCCATCTTTTTGGCAGTAGCTTGATTCCACACTCATAAATATTTTGTTCTTTGCTGGGAAAAAACTGATCCAAGTGATTTTTAACCTCCTCATTTGAAGCAAAGGTTTTGCCGAAACAAACAAAAATGAGAAGGTGCTAGATCTGAAGAAAATGGTGGGTGTGGCGGTATATCCCATTCAAGCAGTGAAAGCTTTTGGCGAGTTATCAAACTCATATGAGGTCTCACATTATCTTGGTGGAGCACTACACCTTTTATTTTGTGCACTTCTGAATCCCAGTAAACTTTAGAATTAATTATTGTGTTGTCCGGTAAAAGCAAAAAGCAAAACAAAAAAAGGACGATTATCTTGTAATTTCACCAAACAGATAGCATCACCGTTTTTTGATGAATATTGGCTTTCGAAAGGCTTCAAAACGTCCAGAATTCGTTGATATATACAACCAGTTTCTTGACGTTTTAAAATCAAATCACAGACATCAACGCGATGACACAAATTTCTCGAGCTCTGAGGTTACACCTAGGCCTTTCAAGTGAAAGGAAGAAGAAAAGAAGAAAACGAGTGAGCACACAGTGTTCTGGGTTTATATAGTGGCGGGGAAGGTCACGCGACTCCTTTCTAACGGGAGCCGTGCTTAGTTGCAAACGCGCGGGAGAAATTAGATTATTATTAAGATTACCGCATTAAGCTTGTACGAAAAAATTAGAGAATATTTGAAAGGAGTTAATTTAAAAAATACTAAAGGGAGTCATTACATATATAAATATATATATATAGGGAGAGAGTAACATCCATTGTCCTCCACTACAACTTTAAAAAATTTATTTGAACTTCGTTGTGGCCTCAGGTCACCCCTTACACTACTACCTCCCTGTCTATCTGAAAATACTGCAGGATGTGTAGGCGGACTTAAATGATCAAAAGTCATAATTGCAATTCAAATAGATTTATTGATTCTTATCAGCAAATACGTTTAGACACACACTAATCAATTTAAGAAAAACAAAAGAGAGTGGAGTAACTAAGCGGGAATCACTACTAGCGGAATATTCAGAATATATCAACTGAATCTAAGAAAGCTTAAACGCGCCTAAGTACAGCTACGCCGGTGCGAATAATCTCAATTTCTCAAATAAAATCACTGACCTTATATTTTACATCGGCTGTTCCTTCGTGACGACTTCGGCCTATTTAATGGCTGGAAGAATGGTCGAAGAATCCACGCTCTCTCTCTGTAATAAAGATTTTCACTATATTCAATCCGCTTCACCTCGAGTACCTCTACACGTAACAGGCTATCTAGGATTGTCAACAACTTCGTATTGATGTCTCGATCTTTCATTCACTAGACTTCTCTCTTCCTATCACTTTTTTTCTTAACCCGCGAAACCCGAACTTATATAATATATCTTATTTTCATAAATCACGCCTGGCTCTCGGTGAAGATTGGTTGAAATAAATAAATTGTTTTAAGAAAAATAGAGGAGGTTATATATAGGTCAAAGACCGTAAAGACCCGTCACAACTTGATTGGATGAATAGCAAGTATTTTATTAAATATTGAAAATTTGAACAAGATAAATAAATGTGGAACGGCGTCTAGGGGAAGGTTCGATTTTAATGTTAAAATAAGCACGCAGAGTTAAAATAACCTAATTTATTAAAAACACAACTAAAACATTTACTATCTACAAGGGGTTTTAAATAATTCGAGATAGCATCATACTAATTCCGAAAACACGTCCTCTTTCTCAAACAACGGAGAGACCGATTTCCTCTTCGTTCAAGCTTTGGTGCAACTCCCAGTTTCTTTTCTGCCACCTCATAAATACATGATCTTACCGTATCGCGCAGCTAAAACTCACGTGGTTTCTATTAGTGGTGCCATCTCTTACAATAAAAATCAAAAGAAATAAAAGAAAACGCACTCCTTTCCTACATATATAAATATAATAGAGGGATAATAGTAGGAATTGAAAAATACAATTGAATAATCTTTCCTGAAAAAATAAAATTACTTTCCGAACAACCCAATATTTTAGTCTATCACAATGGCAAATGTAACGAAAGCATTTGAAACGCACATATATTGTTTAAAAACTTACAAATACTGAATGATTTTATAAATATTTGTTCCCACATATTCCTGTTACATCTTTTGTCGTGTTTTCTTTTCTAATAAAATCCATTCATTTCTATTCCATATTTTATTCGTCTTTCTTTAGTTCTGTAAAATCGATATTTAATATCAACGAATAGTTTTATTTCGCTTCAATTCATTCCAAGACCGAAAAAAAATTGACTTGGTGAAGAAATTTCTAAAAATATACTTAGAGAACACCAGAAGATTGAAAATTGATTCCATAAACAATATCGAAAATCATGAGTGTGCCTCGCGGTGTAAAAGAAAAAAAAAAGAAATAGACAAGTAATATCGCGACGCAGAAAATTAATTTTTATACTGGAGGTACATGTAATAAAACTTGGTTAGATAAATTGGGTTAAAGAAATTGCTTTCCCCATGCGTGTTCTTAGTCAAAGTATTTTTTTTTTATTTCCTCAAAAATAATTCTTTCCGCCCAACTTTTTCAGAAATATCTTTAATTTTTGTTCTCTGTATAACGTAAGAACATTGAAGAGAAAAATAGATTACAACTTGGTATTTAGTTACATTACGAGAACAGTTTTGTGATACATTGTTCAATTTAATACCATAAACAAATTTAAAGGTATTAAATATGAAATATAAATTCAATAGTAAACTAATTCGATTTTTAACGACTTGAAATAAAAACAATTACTTAGTTGGAGTTTTAGTGTATACTGTCAGATTATGATTTACTTAAGAAAAAAGAATTTAACCACTGACTCTGTGGGATTTTGGTTCTCATGGCTACATAGTATTCTTTTATGTAATCATAATTGATGAATTTTTTTTATTTCTTATGGTATCAGATTACCTTAAAATTGTGAATTTTGCCAAATATTGACAATTTTTTTATGATTTTATTTCATAGGGCATCTTATTAGCTTTATAACTTTATAAAAATACCAAGTTTATTATTTTCCGTTCATTAGAACAAAAACTACAAGTGTTTTAGTAAAAGCAGATGCCATTACATTAAGCAAAGATGTCATACTTTAAAACGCATTTTACTCGATATGTGTTTCTTTGAAAATACTCAAACGGGGCAACGATTGCTCAAAAAAAGTTTTGAAAATAATTAACTAAATTTTTTGTGTATGTTTTGTGTAATAGAAGTGTTTTAACCTTCAGATGTATGAATCACTGTTTTAATTACAAAGTTTACAGTCCCTTATGTGAATATAATTATTGCTTTTTTAAGCAATTTCATGTAGTATTTAAGACAAAGTGCTCTAGTTTTTGTGAAAATTAAAATATCTCTTATCCTGAAGGTCCTTTCAAAAATGAATAATATAGCAACACATCAGAATTGAAACATTAAAAATTTGTTCATACACTTTTGGTACAGAATGGGCTGCGTTTATGCTATTTTTTGTAAATGTTTACTCATTTTTCCCATTTTAGTAATAATAATTTCTTTTTTCTTCTTTAGCATAATTTTATTAAAATGCACTACCCAAATCTAAAAACAATAAAAAATTCCCTATATTTCCATTTTTTTTTAAATTGTCGCAAGTAGTCGGTTACCTTAATTTTTTTATATTTCTGTACTCTTTCCTTTTTTTAGGTTGTTGAATTACTTATTTTTTATTCTTTTATGCCATACTATATAAATACCGAACTTAATAAAACACAAATATTATCCTTTCAGTCGTCAGGATTTACATCCTCCCGACCATAAATTGTAATCAGTGCAAGAAGCAAATGTGTGCGAAACAATCTTAAAACGTTATTTAAGGAAGTCAATGATGAAATTCCCATGAATGTAATTGTGGCCAGCATTGGAGACAGAAAGGCGTGAAAAACGGCATTGCATTTATAGCAATGTTAAACACTCTTTAAGGAAAGATGCAAGGAAACTTAACTTTGAGGTAGCGCGTGTCTGAATAGATAATTAGACGTAGAAACTTAAAGCTCACGTGAAATCAAAAGGTCATCATTTATAACATGATAAAGTCCAGTATGATAAATTTAAACGCAAATTAAAATTTTAAGAAAATTTAATTTTAAATTTAATTAGCTGGTGTACTCGTTCTTCACACGGGTGTATTGAAAAATTAAACAATACAGATTGAAGGATAAAGAAGTTTTTAATTTGCTCATTTTACTTGAATTGCAAATTAAACAAACAAAAAACGCTCTTTTCATATCTCAGCTGAACAAAAAAAAAATATTTGTTATGTTTTAAATCTGTAAATCTAATAGCTGATAAGAAGAATTTCTTTTTTTATTTAATATTTTTATAATATATTTTTTTATATTACATAACTCTTTTATGGGTCGATTTTTGAAAGAACCTTATTAAGCTAATCTCATCTCAGCAAAGTAACACATTGTTACAAATTTTGTGTAATGAACGCCTAAAATAGTGTCAGTAATTTAAATCTGGATGTGTAATACGTTAATATTACTTTCTGCTGTATTTATTTTATGTTCAAATTATAATATTCGCAAGCAACGCCGTTCCTTACATTATTATGGCGATTCAATGGAAACATAGCGAAATGTTGACATTATTTTTGGCAACCACATTGATAACTTGGCGATTGATTGAACGGTGCAGAAGTTGCTTTGCTGTAGCGCCACTTGTTGGAGAGCTACAATAAAGAGGATAGCACAAAAACTTCTCTACCAAAAAATATATATACTTGCCAATTTTGATAGTGATCTGTTGAACGGTGTTGGAGTGAAGCGATTTCATGTATACAAACATCCATTTTTATACACATATATTACATATTTTAAAATTGTTTTAAGGAAGTGTTTCAGAATTTTTGTTATGAATTAGTAAACAGCATTGTGAGTAGTCAGGAATAATCTACACTGACAGCAGCATAGGTAAAGGCGTTACCTCGGATGGTGGTATTTTCATCAAAAAGGGTAATGGTATTAGGATCTGTGTGAAAAAACCCTACTACTGCTCGGTTTTTCTAGCAGAATTTTTACCTATTGAGGAGGCTTTGAAATTTTGCATTTTTGAGGGTGTTAACACAGATATTTGGATATTGAGTGATAGCCGAAGTTCTATTCAGCATCTGTCTGAATGGTGCAGGCTGAATGGTGACTACAAGATTACGAGTATTGTCCAGCTTTTAAATTGCTTAAGTACCGATGTCAAGATCTCTTTTCAGTGGGTACCGACGCATACGTGAATGTTTTCGAGAATGAGATTGCTGATGATCTGCCCCGAAACGACAGCCATAGGGATTTTACACATGATGACTGCCTTACTTTTTCAGAAATTGCTACCTGGGTCAAACAAGATGCTATAGTTCATCCTTTAGACAGGCCCCCGAACATGAGTGGTTTGAAGGAAACCGTCCTGGTGCTGCTTTGACTGGGACACGCTGTGGGCAAGATGAAACGATTTTTTGCTAGGCTTCACAGTGGACATACTCGAGCATACGGATGGTCTTAAAGTTTACCCTCCTTGTCCGAATTGTAATGTGATCCACCTGCCCACATCTTGGCTTGTATAAGTTGCTATAAAAACCATCTATTCTCAATTCCTGCTACAGTTTTTCATTGTTTAAGAACTCACCGGTTCATGGACTTGATCAAGTGTGATAAGAAACAACAGCATTATCGAATTTGTTTTTGATGTTAAGATAAAAACAAAATTATTCCCCGTTTATTTGTAAAATAATATTTAAAATATTTTGGTTGATTGGTATAAATGAATTGATAAAACCGTAAAAATTAATTAAGATAAAAATAACTTTAAAAGCTTTAGTAATCATTTAAGTTATCCGACTACCTTAAAATTGTGACTTTTCACAAAAATTGACAATTTTTTTTTATGATTTTATTTTATAGGCCATCTTATTAGCTTTATAAAAATACCAAATTTATTATTTGTGCTCTCTAGAACAAAAACTACAAGAGTTTTAGTAAAAGCAATTGCCATTAGTTTAAGCAAGATGTCATATTTTAAAAAGCGTTTTATTCGAAATGTGTTTTTATTTATGCTCAAACGGGGACAGCGATTGCTCAAAAAGTTTTGAAAATAATGAACTGATATTTTTTGTGTATGTTCTGTATAATAGTAGAAGTGTTTTAACCTTCAGATGTATCAATCACTGTTTTATTACAAAATTTACAGTCCCTTATGTGAATATAATCACTGTTTTTTTAAGCAATTTCACATAATAAATAAGATAAAGTGCTCTAGTTTTTGTAAAAATTAAAATACATCTTATCCTGAAGGTCATTTAAAAAAATGGCTAACATAGCAACACATCAGAATTGAAAAATTTAAAATTTGTTCATAAAGTTTTGGTACAGAATGGGCCGTGTTTATGTTATTTTTTGTAAAATTTTACCTATTTTCTCCCATTTTGGTAATGATAATTTATTTTTCTCTTCTTAGTTTTAACCTATTTTTCTTAAAATTTACAAAACAAGTTTTAAAATAATTAAAAAATCCCCATATTTCCAATTAAAAAAAAGAAAGCTGTAGCAGTAGTCGGATACCTTAATTCTTTTAAAAATGAATTATAAAAAATTTTTAAAAAATTTAAAAAAAATTTCCACAGCAATTATATTGGATATCTTATTTCTTAACTGATTTAAGTACCTATTTTACCTTAACTTCAAAGATTAACAGAATAAAAGAACAAACCTCTTTTTGTAATTCAAACTTATTTCAAAGAAAAGAAAATGGTTCTTGTATTATTCGCGAAATACTTCTCACAGAAAGGGAAAAAAATAATTGGACAACGTTCTGGTACAGTATTTAAAAATGAGTCGGAAATTAGTATTTAATTATGCTTAATTTTCATTTAATTATATTTAATGAAGATGATTACGTCTTCTTTTTGTTAATTACTATTATTTTTTTAAAATTTTTTGTTGAATTCCACCGCGTATTTTATTTGCTATTTAAGAGTGTGCTTTGACATTTAATTAAGTTGGCATACTAATGCCTTGGAAATTTTCTTGTTCGTTTATTATAAATGCGATTAAACGGGAATGTTTTTAGCGTCTTTCATTTATATTTTTTGTGCGATTATATTGGATGAATGTGAAGTTTTTAATTAATGATGTTATACATTGCTCTCTCTTATAAAAGTTTTTTAAAAAACGTGTTTCATGTATATTAAATGGTCACGAGAGCTATTTCTTATGTAAGGCGTAATTAAAAATAATATATGAAATCTCTCTGAAAAGGAGCTATAGAAACAGATATATTTGGTCAGAGTTTCTTTTAACCTAATTGAATCTCAGATTCTGTCTCTTCTCCCTTTTTTATATATAATTTCTATTGAAATAAATACAGCATACTAGGCTTTTGAAACTATATAAAATATTTTTTTGGCTATGAATAAATTTTAAAAACTCAAACATTCATATTTATATTCCAGAACTAGACGTTAATCTTCCGCTTTGCTGAGTATTTCATGAGATTGTAAGACTGCACATTCTTTTAAGGTTTTGTTACGGGCAAGAATTTTTGAAGGATTAATGCTAAGTCCTAACATTAAGCCTTCAATTGTGTTGAAAAATATTCATCCAGCGAACACCTTTTGATATAAAAAGGACGTCTGAGTTTCTAAAACAGAAATATTTATAATTTATACCCCTGTAGCATCCCCCCCCTTCTGCAGTTGATTACCTTGCAGAAACTCTTACTTCCGCAAGTCGCAAACTACAAAAGATACGAATGAAAGCCTTTAATGACAGGCCTGGGTGAGTGAATATTAACATCGCACTGTTCAGCTTCACGAGAGCTTTTGGCGACGGACCACTTAATTTTGAACCATGGTCAAGTGACGTGGATGACACCTGAGCTGGCACCCCCTCTCCTTACTACTACACCACACCAACGGGAGAACGTTTAAGCTCTCGACAGATTTAACGTACATCGCTCCTGTACACGGCGTGTCTTCAGTGGTACTGGGCTCAAATTCATGACACGCTAGCCATTGACCACTTGGCTACCGCGGCCACAACGACAGGCCTGGATGGGGATCCCTTTTTGACCCAATCGCTTAAGGCATGCACAGAGTAGCAGAGGACTGGTAGAATGGTTGTTCAAATAAACACCCCTGCCAAGGCTTCTTCAGTGGTGACTCAAGAATTGAACACTAGATGACAGCACAACATAACACGCTGCTGTTTGATCAAGCATTCACTCCTTGGATAGTAAATGACATTCCCAACTAAAATTGCGGAGCTTATCTCGTATGGCTGGGCTGTGGCCTTACAGTGGGTCCCAAGTCATGTTGGGATCCCCGGAAATGAGAGAGCCGACCAAAAACCCAAGCAGGGTGCAGAGTCGTCTCAACCGGAAGTCCCCTTGACCCTCATAAGGGCAAAGAGCATTATTTCCACATATATTGACAATTATACTGTTGTGACCCCCCAAACATCTAGAGCTCTAGAAGCCATGGGAAAAACTGGCCACTGTGGGCTCAAACTCGAGGCACCTGGAAAGAGCCGAGGCTGTTACCCACTTTCGCCTAAACACCGAACATGACTTTTTGGGAATATATCTCCACCGGTTTGGTCTGGTGCAGACGAGGCCTTCCAGCTCTGCGGCCATGTCAGAATGGATGACAACCACTAGTTCCTATGCACTAGACTCGACCCCACTGATCACGCCGTCAGTCGGCACTGGGAAGCTCTGAGTTAAATGGTCAAGAAGCCACACCGACGGACGTTCTAGTGTTAAATAGTTTGCGAACTTAGGATTTGTGGCGAATATAGTTCATCTTGCTGCGTGCTGTTATATTCTTTTGTTGAGGCAACTAGTGCATGATTTGTATGCAAGTGTAAGCTGCTGAAATGTAATGATATTTATTTTTATTTCAGTATTCGCTGATGACTGAAATCAGAGCTCTGGTTCCATCCGCTGATTTGGCAAAATTTGATGACATGATTTACAGGAGAGAGCTTCAAGTCATGAAGGTAAAATACTCATTGTGTATATATTGGTAATTTTTATTTATTTCCAGTAAGGAAACATTAAGAAATGATAGCGTTTTATATAGCTCATTTTATTTTTTATCTGCTATGTTTAAAAAAGTTCATCCAGTTATCCTTTTTAAGAATATACCACTTAAATTTTACACCATGGAACACCCCAAAAATGAATCTATCATTAATTTAGAATTAATAAAACAAAAGGATTATGATATCGCATAGTTTTCCGTATAGTCCACAGCGTTTCTCAAACTGTGAAGCATGCCCCCCAGGGAGCTTGATAACCCAACGAGGGGGGGGCTGAGCATATCGAAAAGCTGAAAATAAAACCTTATTTAAAAATATTATTAATTTACTGAAGGAAGCAAAACAAAATCTATTCTGGCATAATAAAAATAAAATACGCATTTATACTGATAAAATATATTTATAAATGTATCAGTACTGCACAACGTAATTGATAATTAATTTAACAATACCATGTTAAGAACAAGTTAAAAGAATTTCCAGTGCCCCGTGGGCTTGTCATATATAAAAAAATTAAAACTTATTTTGATAATTTGTACTGTTTATGATTAAAGTCGTATTGTAGCTTTTTACGTCAAAGTACATTATTATTGAATTCAATACATTGTTATTGTTTGAAAGGGGGGGGCGCTAAGAATATTATAACTGAAAATTGGGTCACAAATATTTGAAGTTCGAGAACCACTAGTTTAGTCTTAGTTTTTCAGCAGTTCCTATATTTGTCTTCACCGATTCTATATAATGGAAGATTTACATTCTTTATATATATAACTTCATATATTCCATTAATTATCGAAAATAGCCAATTACCTGAAATCTCAAAATGTTCAGCTGTCCTTCTACTGACAGATCGTCGAAGGCAGATTAATAGTCTATAAATCTACTGGAGATCTAACGCAACTTCTTTAACCATTCTGTAAGGAGTTGAATTGAAACAATATGTAGGAAACTGGCTACGATTCGAAACCGTGATTTGGCAAAAGTTTGATGTTTTGTGTCTGCCGAATCAGTATTAGAATTTCCTTCGGGGTCGATTGGACACAAGAGCCTGTTTAGTTTTTTCTCAATTTCCGCATTTTTCCAGGGAATTTGATAATTTTTCCTGACTTTTAATCCTTTTCCATAGTGATTACACAGACAAAAATTTTGTGGTCTTAGGTTAATTAGGAGAAATTTTACAACAAACCTAGAACGTCTGCTGGTGTCTTTGCGATACCAAGGCAGGTTTTTATTATATATAGCTGTCATTCAGCAAACGATAGTTCACTAAATTCATACCATTAGTAAAAGAAACTTTCGGAAGTTGTGGAGGTGTCAGCCTAATCGGCACTCCTCTCTCTCCGTCCTGCCTGGCTAAAGGTGTGGGGGGAAACAAAGCATCACCAGCAACTTCCATAATAACAATTATTTTTTTTATCTTCACGCACACTTAAACTATCACAAGTGAAACTACAAAAAGAAACCCAGGAGTGATATATAAAGCGTTATCTAATATCAATGTAAACTAAGTAAACCCGACTACGTGAACTAGATAAGAAGAACAAGCGCTCATTAACCAATAACTAATTCTAATTTCATCTATATTAGACCCTCAATCTAATAATTTAATCTCTTAGCAATTACTTCCTTGGCTCGCGCTATGTTTGTGAATGAAATATTCCAATGTTCACACTTACATTACATCGCAACATCTCCCCGGATCCTTCTATCTTACATCTACAAAACCTAGACTTTATATAGTCAAACTAATTTAAATATCATGGTTTCTTCTTGAATGGCTGTGAATTAATGTGAATGCTAGCCCCAAAGTTTTCCCAAGAGGACTAGTAGAAAAATGACGCGAATGCATCCGTCACAAAGTAATATCGCACATTTATTTGACCTTGAATACAGTACTATTGGGTTCACAGCGGAACTGAGTAAGTTATATCGAAAACGTTGTGTCTAAGTGTTTTCGTTACATAGAATTTGCTTATCTGCTTATAAAAATGCATTCGATTTTCGAGCCTTATGCAGAGCAGACACCCTGAAACGACGACTCGTAAAAAAGGACTAAGACCTGATGAAATTGCTAATTTGTTTCGATAACTTTCTGAGAAGGAATCGGATGGTGGTTAGCTGTCTTGCTTTAATTTAGATTCGAAGAAGACGTAAAATTGAGTGAAAGTGACTGCGAAGAATTTGAAGAAAATGCAGATGTAATTGATAATGTCAAAGCGAATCATCTGATACTAAAGACAAAAAATTTCTTTTTTTTTTGTTGCACTTATTGGTTGTACGAGGTAGGATTGAAAAGTTGTTCCCGGACTGGGTATATAACTTAAAAAAATTACTAATTAAATTGCTGAAACACATCCTTCTTCGAAATAAGACCCTTTACAGGCAATGGCATTGTTGCCATTGCCTGTAAGGGTCATCGAAACATTTCTGGAATCCAATTTTAGCCATGTCATTTAATCAGCCGGCGAAGTACAGTGGAACGTCGTTTATCTGAACGTTAATTATCCGGAGTGTCAAATACCTGAACCAAAGTCCGGATACGTTTTTGAACAGTGCAATGCTCAACATTTGTTTCCTGTGAGGCCAAAGGTTACGGGAAAACCCAAGGTGAGGAATATGTGGGTAATTTCAGTTGTCATTTGGTAAACATCTGCGTGGAATGTTAGGTCAGTTTGTTTCCAAGTGAGGGGTGTATTTGTGCCCTTTTGCTGAGTTGTGTTGATGTAGATGGCATGCGATGCAGAACACTGTGGATTTCAAATGCTAAATAATGACGAGATTGTCACTTCCGTGCAAGAAGAATCCGACCCTGTCGACGATGAAACGAATGAAGACGAGAACATCAACAACAACGAAAGTAGCAAGGGTCCATCAAATGCCGATGCGTTTTTTGCGTTAGAGACAGCTATGAACTGGTACGAGCAACAATCAGAGTGCTATCCTATTCAACTATTGCTGCTGAAGAGAACCAGAGACCTTGCAGTGAAAAAATGAACGTGTACAATGGTACATCGAAAAATAAGTGATTATTTTCCACAATTAGGGTAAAATAGCGACATTTTGCACCTATTTTGCTTTTTCTTCAAGCACGTTTCCCGCATGGGATGATTTTCAACATTTGTATAGTGTCTAGTTTCATATACTGCAGGGATCGCATTCAGTTTTCGGTCATCCGAACAATCGCGTATCCGAACCATGTCCGGTCCCAGTTGATTCGGATAAACGCGACGTTCTACTGTACTTTTAACTTCATCTGCAGATTGAAATCAGCGTCCCAGGAAATGACGTGCCTGTTTAGAAAATATGCTGATGTCGCCGATGGAAGTAAAGAGGATGTGGCAAAATAATTTTTTTTTCGTTTTCAGAAGAAAGTCAGGGACGAGGAGGGATCAATGTGCTGGAATGTTGACATGCAAAACATCCATGACTGCTCAGCCCACAATATTGGTCTCTTTTCGATCGACTCACGTAAACGGAGCAGGATATCTAATAGAGTTTTTTGTTTGCAGTGCATCCTTCAGGGATAAAATCCAGATGCACAATGCCCTGGATATCAAAGAACATCTCTAGCATGACCTCTCCTTTAGAGTGATCTTGGCGGAATTTCTGCTTGCATGGAGATTGTGGGGATTTTCAAGTTGCCGATATTCCCTTGGATTGCTAGTCGTATAAAAACACAATTTCTTATCTCAAGTAACAATTCTGCCAAGTAGGGAAGAATCTGTATCGAAATTCGAGAGTAATTATCCGTCATTTCCATTCAAATAGTCTTTTAGTCTTCGTTTAACATGCGAGGAACGATGTGCTAACACACCCTATGCATTTCAAGAACCTTAGTCAGAATCTATTGACATGTGGCTTCGAATATCCGAGATTCTGCTCCTCGGGTTCTACTATTTATACTATTGTTTGAAGCATTCTCATACTTTTCGCCACAGAAACCTTTTCGATGTTCTCAGTGGTGAGAGAAATCTGTGGACGTTCATAGCTTCCATCGTCTGCGTCACTTTCCCTGCCTTCTCTGAAATGACGATGCCACTCAGAAACTTGCGTTCACGACAGTGTATCACTGCTGTACACATGCCTCAACTTTTTGTAAATCTTCGTAGCACTCTTTTCCAAGCGAACACAAAATTTTGTATTCATTCTTTGCTCAACAAATGCCATTTATTCCAATCGCCGGCTCCTAAGGGCATCCACCTACAAAATACCCCCCCACCCCTATTTGGGATAAACTCCTTTTAGAAAAGGGGAAGGATGCAGTAACACAGAAATGTTATCACAGTCACTGTACTGCAAAAGTTTTTCACGTTATAGGATCGGTCCAGGAACTTTTGAATCCTACTTCGTATTGCCGTGAAGCTAAGCACGGTAACAAGTAGAAAGTATAGCAAATTTCTTTTCGTCATTATGTTTGCAGTGAGTGGAACACATAAAATCGCCAACATGAATGTTGGCGACAAGTCAGAATAGTTGTCGCCATCCCATAAACCCTAACGAATTCGCACGATTTTTTTTAAAATTTGATTTTTATATTCAGTCCAAATTTTTTCTAACATGCTTTTAAGAACAATAGAAAGTATTTTAAATGTATTGAAACATATTTTGGGTAACTAAATTTTTCGTCATTTCATTCGAGCATATTTAAACTATGCCTTGTAATTTAAAATTTAAAATATTTCTTACAAAATTTTTATTTACGTTTAGATAACAAAAATCAACACACGAGAAGGGCATTTTTATCTAAAAAGAAAAACATTTTTTTCGCATTGCAATGATTTTTCATTTCCTTCTGGGAAAAAAATCACACTGAATAACTTTTTTTTTGGTACGTACATGAATTTTTTTTAATAAATTATCTAAAAAAAATCAAGAAACTACACACCTATATCTTGACTAATATCTTAATTATACAGAAATGCAATCTGCTTACGTCTAAGTAAATATAATTTGCATCGTACCGATCATTTTTGTATAAAAAAGAAAACATTCATTTGAAAAATATTGAATGCAATGAGAATGAAGTTATATATATATATTGAAAAGTACGTTAAAAAAAATCCACTTCATTTACTTTTTTGCTAATAAACAGAAAACTAATTATTTCACTTTTTCATCATCAACATGTTTTTGTACTTCTTATTTTTTGAATGTCTGGTACCTCTTGATATCAATATATTTTCATAATTATTGGAACAAGATGAAAAAAAAAACCCTATAAGATTAATCTCAAAAATTAAAATAAAATAACTACAATAAAAATAACTTTTTATTATACTTATTCTTAAATATATTATTCCTAATATATTAAGAATTTTTTTAAAGTAATTCACAAATAGAGATATAATTATTCTTGCTGCAACTTAATAGCTTATTTTACGATTAATTAGTCAATTTTTACCCGAATAAAAAGTCCATTTATATTTAACGATATCTTCTCTTCCTTGTTAAAAATCTGCACATACTAACAAGTATATTTCAAAAATCTTTTTTTTTAAACTTTGTTTCCCCATTTTTAACATCGTTACGTACTATGCGCATTTCGAATACATTTATTCTTATGAATTTTAATGGAGTTGAATTTAAATAACTCGGAAACTTTCCTCCGCATTTTCTTGACAGAGAAAGAATCTTAATGCGATTTGAAGATAAAACTTCAAAGTATTCTAAGTTAGTTTGCATATCATTAGCAGAGTTAATCCTGAATGCGAAGAATAGTTAGGTAAAATAATGCACTTAAAAAATAATTGATATTATGTAAATTGTAGAAGATGGTACAATATAATTAAGAACCTTTGAGAATTTCATTGAAGAGAATATTCAAAAACATTTTTATTATAAAAAATATATATATATAAGGCAATGTTTTGAGTGATATAGTTCCCAACATTAATATTAATTTCTGGCTGTGCTACAGTAAAAATAATTATTATATATACTGTACATTATATATACTATATAATAATCAGTTCTATTTTTAAGTTTTTAATGCACTGAAAAATATTTCTACAGATTTCACCTCTCGATTTAAAAAGGTCAGGACTTGACTATCTAAAATAAAGTTATATTTATTTTTTACACCCCCGTAACCATCCCGATTTCTGCACACAAAACCCATTTTCAGTTTATCTCTCCGCAACAAATAAACACAATTGCCAGTTATTTTTAAAAACTTATGTTAGCGAGATTTTAATACATTCCCTGGGTAAATGTGTGTAGTTTTAGTTATAGTTTTAATGGTACAAGTTTTTTTGTACTTTTTTTCTCGCTTTAAAGAATTTTTTTTAAAAAAATGCTAAAACTTTTTACTTATAAAATTGTGATTTTTGTAAAATTTAGATTATTTAATTTAAATATTGCTGTGTGTGATAAAGCATTAATATATTTATTGGTATTGATCCCTAAACAGCATTTATAACGTTTTGGTACACAATATTTTTTTTTAAAGTACATTGATCGTGTTCGCTCGCTGATACCTTAAAAACAAAAATGTAATTTCTTTTAGGTAACACTGTTTAATTATCTTACAGTATTAAAACTAAATTTTGGTTAATTGAAATGGTAAAGATAGGTAAACGAAATTTAAATATTTTATAGAATTTTATCATTCGTCTGACACAACGCGAAGAGTTTTACATGAAATTCTCGAATTTAATTTTTAAAAAAATAGTGAACACACTTAATTTTGCTTAACTTTTCAAAATTTTTACTCATTAGCATAACCCCTAACTGCCGCATACGTATATATACGTCTAACTCACACTATGCCTTAACTGTACCGGACGTATATATGCGTCTTTCCGAAATATGATTCATTTCTCAGCGCTGCTATCAGTAAAACTATTCCGAAGGCATTAGCATGCAAAAAAGGACCTTCACAGGGTTTATGAGGGGTTTACTTGTTTCAGAGAAAAACTTGCATATTTATGCCTTTTGTTTTCTCCCCAGAACCCTTCATACGTGAGCCCATATAAATTGATGCGCAGAGGAGAGAACCGCCTAAAAGGTATCCGACTACCCTAAAACTGTGAATTTTGCTAAAAATTGACATTTTTTTATGATTTTATTTTATGGGCCATCTTATTAGCTGTATAAAAATACTAAGTTTATCATTTTCCGTTCACTAGAACAAAAACTACAAGTGTTTATTGAAAGCAGATGCCCATTACTTTAAACAAGATGCCATTACTTTAAAACGCGTTTTACTCGAAATGTGATTTTTTAAAAATAATCAAATGAGGTCAGCGATTGCTAAAAAAGTTTTGAACATAATTAACTGAATTTTTTTCTGTAAGTTCTGTATAATAGTAGAATTGTTTTAACCCTCCGATTTATCAATCTCTGTTTTATTACAAAATTTACAGTCCCTTATGTGAATATAATCACTGTCTTTTTAAGCATTTTCATATAGTAACCGAGATAAAGCGCTCTAGTTTTTGTAAAAGAGAAAATATCTCTAATCCTGAAGGTCATTTCAAAATTGAATAATATAGCAACACATTAGATTGAAACAATTAAAAATTTGTTCATAAACCTTTGGTGCAGAATGGGCAGCGATTATGCTATTTTTTGTCAATTCTTACCTATTTTTTCCCATTTTAGTAATAATAATTTCTTTTTCTCTTCTTAATTTTAGCATATTTTTCCCAAAAAGCACTAAACCAATCTAAAAATAAATAAAAAATCCGCATATCTCCTTTTTTAAATAAAAAAGTTGTCGCAACCAGTCGGATACCTTAATTTAAGGGGTTAATAAGTTTTTTTAAGTGTGCTTGCTAAAATTTAATAATTATTGAATTCGTAATATAACGTATATATCGAAAAATCCATATCAATCGTATAAATAAACAGAGAGATCCAAATTCTTAAACATCCCCGAATATTTGAAATATTTAATTGCGTATAATTTCTAAATTCATTTATTGCTTCCTATCCATTGCTAGGACTCAAAGCCATCTTTCCCGCAATTCCCTTACTCATCGCTTTACACCACTTGTGCGTGACTCTTGAATTCCCCTGGCAATTCCCTTCATACCCAACAGCTTAATATATCGATTCCACTTGCCTTGAGAGGCTCCACCGAACACACTGACACGTCGACAACTTGATCCACCCAAGGGTGGATTGGGGATGTTCGCCGAACAGCTTTGTGGTGTCATTTTCTGCTTCATTACGCCCGCTCTTTTCTGTTTTTACCTCCCCGTTGAAAATGTCACGAAGGGTTTAATTTGAATCCTTGGTGGGAGGATGTTAATGAAAACTCCTGTAGATTATTTTTAACAAATATTTTCTTGTACACAATCTGGAGTATTGTGTCCTTTTATTAAGTTCTTGGTAAGGTTTGGTGTGCTGTTTAATAACACGCAATCTCTGAAACCTTCGAGGAATTCGGTGATTTTAAAAGTGATTTGGCGGAAATTTATAGTAGAAAAAAATATTCAACATTTTAGTCTTATCCTTTTGTAAAATTTATAGTTTTGACTGTAAATAACTTTTTAAATCTGCCTTTTGTATAACATATTTGAGCGGTTCGCATTCCAGTCTTATATAGCTGTTTTTTTACTAAATAGCTATACTATCTAATCTGTTTCCCGATTTTGTTTACATGAAGTGGATAAAAAAATCTTTCAATCAGATTCAATTAATTAACTTAGAGGTGAATGTTATGTGAACCATTTTATTCAGTTGATATTTTGTAATGACTCGCACGATAAAATTAATCTTAATCCATTAAGCATCTCATAGTGTTTGTGTGTAATCCATTTATGTTTTTTTCCCTTACATTCCAATACATAGAATGGTCTTATTGTGGTTTCCTCGATATATATTCTGAAAAAAATATTAATATAACTCGCTACAGTTATCTTAAAACGTAATTAACTTTTGTCTATTTTGGCTTTATAATGTATTTCTAGATCTTGTCCAATTGTTTTCATGCATATATCGGTTTTAAAATAATCATTTTCTACGCATCGAAGGAATTCTATTAAGGCTATTCTTCAAGCATCACTTTTTTCAAGAATTCCCTGCATACCTGTAGAAATAATTTTCTTATCCCTTAGAGTTTATGTCTTACAGTTTGGGATTCCCCTACCCTACACCACTAGTGCCGAAGTGTTTCGATTTTTTGCGGCATCCCCCTGAACCTAACAACCTAACATATCGATTTCAGCTGGTATTCATTCACTCCACTGGACACTTCGACACATCAACCCCCTTTGACAACTGTTGTCACCTGCACGGGTGTTTGTCGATGGAGAGGAAATAAAAAAGGAGGGGGACGGAGATAATGTGTTTCTTTTTTACTCTTTGAATAAGCTGTTGATGGCATTGGAAACGATGTTCGTTTTGAGGTAGAGTGGTTTGAACTATAGATAGGCTGGTCAACACAAAAACCATTTCACTTTTCTGCCTCTTAGAAGGGTAATTACTTTTCAATTCAACTGTCTAATTAATTACAAGTGCTTTTTGCCTTGTATTTTGCAAATGACTGTTCAAAGTGTAATGATTGTTGGGTTTCCCCAGCCATCAGTGTATGAGAGTTAGCAGGAAAACTAGCCATGGTCAAAACAACACAATTTATTTACAAGCTTTAACAACCCGACAAACTTGGACAACCAAGATTGGGAATTGCACCGTAAACTAATTTAAGCGAGGAAGTCGATATAAGTTAATTTAGTATAACTTTAATAACTTACTTTTTTTAAGCCAAAGCTGATCTGAATCAAATATTAAATTGACCAATCATCAATTATAGATATTAAGCAGATAATTTACTGCACACCTTCGTCCAGCTTTCTATTATCTTACGTTAATCCTCACCGCTATCCTTTAGTTTTTAACCTTGCTCTCCCTTTCTCCAATCCGAAAGCTAATACTTAAATATGCGACATAATTTATATTTTCCACGTACTCTTTCTTCTTCGAGAGGATTCAATTAAATAATATTTAAAGAAAATATTTCCTAATAGATTATTAAGAAAAACGCGGATAGACCCGTTACAAAAAAATCCTTCGTAGTGTCGAAGGACATTCAAAACGATATTTACTAGAAAGGGCTGTTTTCAGCTCATTACTATAATTAATATGCATCCCTGTTGCAATGAGCTTCACTTGGAACGTTTTTCCTTTGATGTCATTGGGAACTTCACATTGAAATTCTTATTTCATGACCATTGAGATCATAAGTCATGATTTATGCAAAATAGTATGTTAATTAGATTCTCCATGGAGTGGATATCGAACTCTCAGTTCTGAGCTGTTACCATATTATGCGGTCTTTCCCCAATAGATTTCGTGTTGCTTTATATGATATTGAAGGCCAGTGGCTGAGTACTTAGTCCATCGCAATTCCACACCACAGGTCCGAGGTTCAAATCCCGGGCTGGGAAAGGTCAAATCAGTCTTTCATCCCTTCAGTGGGTCGATAAATGAGTAACAAGCTTGCTTGAGAAATTAACAATGAGGGTGTCGCGCCAGACTGACCACCTGACCGGAACATCTGCTCTTGCACCTCAAGGCCCAAGGTCATGTATAGGGAATTGGGCACAGTAGGCCTTGGCCCTCATGGGCTGTTGCGCCACTGAGTTAAGTTGTATGACATTAATAAAGTGCCGCGGTAGCCAAGTGGTCACGGGCGCGAGGTCTTGACTGACGTCATCGACTCACGGGTTCGAATTATGGTGCCGCTGAGTAGAGGGTCTGATGCAGGTTAAATCTATCGAGGCTCAAAGTATTCAAGTTGACGTGACGTGAATGTTTGGAGAGGAAGGGTGCCGTACTCGTCGAGTAAACATGGTTCGAAATTATGAGGTCCGTTGCCAATAACACTCGTGTCGCTTCACGAGTGTTATTGGCAACGTGTCTGTGATAAATTGAGAAAATTCGTGACGTCCAATATCATACTTCTTAAGCTTAATTCTGGAAAAAAATGCTGAAATGGTCCTTGTCTTAATAAAATTTTTGCGGTAACTTTGTAACCACAAATTAACTTTACTAAATTTATTAAATAAATAGGTTAAACTGGTAATATCTGATTTCTGCAAGATCAAAATTTTTTTTTTAAAGTTTAAAATCTGGTTTATAATGAGAGCCACTTCATAGCCCCCTCATTTACACCTCATGGACTCCTAAATTATTTTTTCTCTGGCATGGACCCCTTGCAGGTAATCATAGATCCCTAGGGGGGGAGGGTCAAAAAATCCCTTTGGGATTTACTGCTCTAGACCAACGATTCTCAATTTTTCTCCTGCCGGGCCACATACATGCGGCAGATATTTCACGAGGCCGCAACATGAGAGTTAATGAGAAAAACATTGTAAGACCACGGTAATATTGGACACAAAATGTGGAAAATTGCTCAAAGTGCATTTTTGACTTTTATTACTACAGTAGAACCTGGTTTTGTGCGGTCCTTTTTTATGATATTTCATTTTTGTGCGATTTTTTCTGTGCAAAAATATTTTAAGTGGTATATGAATTTCAATGGGCCACTGTAATATTTCTATCAATGTACCAGTGGTGCGAAGAATGTTAGCCCCTCCAGCCAAAAAAGATAGGTTTAACCTTTAATATTTTATAAATTGGGTAAATACGTATTTGGCGTTAGTCAAGTTTTGGGCCCCGTAGATTCCTAGGTACCCCGCGAGGTGGGGGTTGCGAGGGTGTACTTTACACCACTGCAATGTACATATTTACACTCTTCAAAACGCTCTGTTCATTTGTTATAAGCAGTCCCAAGACACTGAACGTTCAGTTGCTTTCTCTCAACGCGGCAACAGCTCGTGCTTGATTGAAGACGAAACCCCTTCAATGACAGTGACATTATCAATAATTTGATAGATTATGAAGACGGACAAGAAGAATCGGATTCTTTGAGAGCGAATAAAATATATGAAGGGATACAGCTTTCCAATAAATTGGAAAAGCATTTTCTGAAAATAGATATCCATTCTAAAGGAAGTATGAAATTTTAAAAATAGCTTTGATTATGCATATCTGGTTATAATGACATTTACAAGCAACTGACAAACCGACCTTCGTCGCAAAAACTTATCCGATATACTTTATGGTGTATTTTCAAGTGACAAAAGCGATTTAGAACTTATTCAACGCAGAATGATGAGCGCTTTGGATTACGATGTGTGGCAGTGAATTATGCATGTACATATTGAACATTTCTCCAAGTACACAATGAGAAACTAAATGTTTTTAAAATGTTTTCATGTGTAATTAAATTATTCACTTTGTTATGGAAGTACTTTCTCATAAATTTCGTAAATAATTGGGTATTTTCTAAGTGCAACTTCTTTTATGCGTTCTCTCTCCATCGCATAAAAAAAATTGCTGTAGTATTTGTGTGCTCGAAGTTGTTTGTTAGGAATAAGAATTTATGAAATTTTCCAATATTTTTTGTGCGTTTTTTTTTATGCGGTCCCTATCTATGCACAAAAACAAGTTTTTCTGTATGTTCATAAATATCAACCACCCTCAAAAATTTTTGGTTGTATCTATTTTTTACTGAGTTATGAAGTAGTTTGGATTTCCTTTTTATCCATTTTACTGTCATGCAAACGATGCTGCCGTTTCCTTTGATAATTTGGTTTTTTTTTATTTCGACAAAGACTCTCTAATTTTTACTTCAAATAATACAAATTTATGAAGTGCGGAATGGCAGCAAAAAGGTTTGACTGAATTTCAGACTGAAATCAATATTTTTTGTTCATACTTAAAACTCAGTTTCCCGAATAAAATAGTTATTACTCCGGTTCAGTTCGCTACTTCACTGTTATTTGTTATTACTAACTGTTACAATTACGAATAGGGGAAAAAATCTTGCAATTCATACCCGTACGATATTCGCAGCAAAACTGATAGATTTGATTGATTGATTGATAGAATTTCCTGCTGAATTTATAATACATTGTTCTTATGTGCAATGGGTTAGGAGCGGGCCATTGAGAACCCGCGGGCCACAGGTTGAGTATCGGTGCTCTAGAGAAAGAGAGACGGAGGATCTTCAATAACACTTAGATCGCTGATTTTGAATTTGTGACTGTAACCTTATGGGTTACCTGCAACCTGAAGAGTCTTATGCTGAAGAACAACATGAAACTGCTTCTAATTATTATACACTTCGTTAATGACATATACAAGTACATAACTAATCTTTCAATAACTTAGTCGACTGAATGCGTTCAGAATCGTGATTTTGAAAAAGCCTATAAATGAATAGTTTTTATATAAAACCCCTGTTTTTGTGCGGTAGATAGGAACCGCATAAAAATAAAACCGCACAAAAAATATGCGAAAATTTTATAAATACTAACATATAACTAACAACTTTCGATGTACCACAGACAATTTTTTCTTATGCGGTGGAGAGGGACCGTATGAAAAAAGTCGCCCTTAAAAATCTGTCAGTTATTTATGAGGAAGTACTGCCAAACAAAATAAATAATTAAATTCCACATAGAAACATTTTGAAAGCATTCAATTTCTCACTTTTACATGGAGAAGTTTTCAAAATGCACATACATCATTCACTGCTACTCATCGTGATGCAAAGCGTGCATCTTCCTGTGATGAATTAATTCAAAATCGCTTTCGTTGAAGATACAATTTTAATTGATTTAATTCTTAGCACCATAATGCAAACGATGAGATTTTGTGACGACGATCGCTTGGTCAAGTGCTTGTAAGCGTCTCTATAACCAGATTATGCATGATGGAAACTCTTTTTGGAATTTCGAACTCCTTTCGGAAGTGGTATCTATTTTAAGAAATTGCATTTCCAATTTGTTGTAAAGCTATACCCTTGCATATATTTTATCCACTCTCAAAGAATCCGGTTCTTCTTAACCAGCTTGAAAATCTATCAGATTATTGATAATGTCACTGTCATTGAAAGTTTTTTCTTCAATCAAGTGCGTTGTGCTAGTGCTTTGAGAAAAAGCAATCTGACGAGCAATTGTCGAGAGACTGTTAGTAACTAATGAATAGAGCGTCTTGAAGTGTACACATGTACGAGTAAGGTCCGTTGGCCCATATAGTTCCCTTGTTCCAACGTACACAACAACGAGTCTCAGCGATACTAAACAGCATCCTTTGCAAACACACTCGCGTCATTTCCAGCTCTGTAGCAGTCGTGTAAGCTTTGTTGTGCGTCTTTAAAATGTTTAGGGTGATTTAGTCACCCACCAAAAAAGAAAATGGGTCTATTATCCATGTTTTGACTGCGAGAAACATGTCGATTGTAAACATTCATCGTCAGATAACATTAGTTTATGGCACTGAAGCATTGAGTGACAGAAAAATTCGAAAATGGGTCAAGAAGTTTAAAGATGAGAGTCTCACACTTCTCGAACGACTTGAGACTCAATCGAATCTTTTCGCTGGAGGATGCACCACACAGCCTCGACCTTGCTCCTAGCAATTTCCTCCTTTTTCGGTACCTCAAATATAGTCTTGGCTGGAAGCGCTTCAGTGACAACGAAGAAGTGAAAGCGTCCGTGAACTCTTGGGTGTCCGACCAGGCGGCAGACTTCCTTTGAAGAGGGTTTAAAAACTTAGTTCTTAGGTATGATAAGTGTATTTATAAACTCGGCAACTGTGTAGAAAAATAGACAAAAGTATGTACAATCCTTATATGTACGGACCTTATTTAAAAAACAGACCTTGTACATTACTGGAAAACATAACTAATGTTAAATGTTCTTTTACATATATAAATATACAGTTCTGAAATAAATAGCATATACAGTTCTACTGTATATGCATATTTAGTTTCAGTTGAATTAGAATGTACATATTAAATTATTTTAAGAATGTAATCACATTAAAAAAATTATTTAAATGCAAATTTTTGACGGAAGAAAGAAAGACGTATTTCTAAAATATTCTCATTTTATGAAAAATGGCTCTATAATTCTAATATGTTTTATGTATATAGCTCGGACTTCTGTACAGAACTGCAACTAGAATTTTTGAAAATTTTGCATTATTTTCAGAGTTAAGACCCATTGAAATAATAACTGGAGTTTTTTTGCTAACTCTACTCGGATCAATTTAAATATGAATAAATCCGCTTCTGAAGAATATATTTCAAAAAAACCTAGTTCAGGTCCTGTATAGAAATCTTAGCTATGTATAGGCAAAATATTATTATAGAAGCATTTTCCATGAAAGAGAGAAAGTTTTGAAAATGTATCATTATTTTTTGCCAGAAAAATAAATTTAAATAATTTTTTACAATAATAATATTCCTAAAACCATTTTATATGCATATTATAATTCAACTGACAGTAAACAAAAAAAAAAACATTCGTTTATATCAGTGGTGGATCAACGTGCCATTTTTTTCTATAAGTGTTTAATAAAGTATAGGCGTGCCACCAAACAATTTGACTTGTGATAAATGGGAAAATATAAAACTAAATACCAACAACTTAAAACTATTTACTACGAAAAATACATTTTGCATTGTAAAATATTAAATGTTTTTGTTATACGTGTAATTCAAAATAAAATAACATTAGTGTGACTTCTGTTGTTGCAGATTAGATGACAAATAACTTATATTAGGATTGTAAGATGTTACTTTTAGCAGAATGCATGTTGAGTAGGAGTTATCATCCAAACGGTTTCTATGCGAGTCTTTAATGTTATTTATCTCTGAAAATAATGACTCGCAGGCATAGTTAGATGAAAATATGGTTAAAGTAGCATGAATCAGCTTCATGAAACAGTTAAATGTGTGTGGAGTTGAATTCCATGTTTCCAAAATTTCGTTGCTCGCATTTTTACGTATATTGCTTGTTAATCTTTTTGTTTCAATCAATTCCAACTTTTTTCTAGTTTCAATAAATTTTTGAATCCATATTGAGCTAGACTGGAAATCAATCAGTCTCATTAAAATTCTTCAATTTCCAGCCAATCGAATTGGGACAAAATCAGTTTTCCAAATGAAGTCACATCAGGGTACTTAATAAACATGAACGTTTCCGATAATTCTTTGAACTGAGAAAATCTTGCTGAAAATTCCTTGATTGACGAATTGATTACGGAAATATTTTGAATAAAATGCAAATTATTTTGTTCGGTGGCGTGCCCAAAATATTGTGTCACGTGCAATCAATGACACGCGTGCCATTGCTTCGCCATCCCTGTTTTATGTTATTTTCGATAATCATAGTTCCGTCCGTGTATAGTCACCGTAACGAATATAGTAAACAAAGCCTCCACGCGTTCCATTTTAAATTAAGAGAGAATCCAGTTAAGAATCTGTCTTTTACGATCCTCATTAAAATGGAACAGCTTAAAGCATCCATTGCGTTGGTATTTAAAACTTCCATTAACACCCATCACGTGATCCCACGCTAACAACTTGATCCCTCTAGCGGTGAATTCAGAAATATCTATCATCGAACTTGGGAAAAGCTTTGTGGTGACGTTTTCGGCAACAATTTATTCTACCGTCTCTTATCTTATTTTCTTGTTGAAAGTTTCGCAAGAGATTTCATTATCGTCTTTAGTTTTTGATGGAGTTTCTCAACGTGGGTGTGGTTTAACAGTGACGAAATTTTTGGAACGCTTACAAAGCCAAGGCTCCTTCACGAAATTTTAAAATGGCATAGAGTTTAATTCTTTTTTATCCAATTCAAAAGTTGATTTCTGTTTCATTGTGATGATATTTATACAAGGCAAAATTAACGGCGTCTTGGATAATGAGTACAGGGAATGTAGTTCGAGTATTCCACTGCTAAGACTAACAATGAAAGCCCGTATAATAATCATAGACACCCATCCGGTATAGTGGTTAGTGACACTGACTGTGCCGTAGAACCGGAGTTCGAATCCCGGAGAGTGCATGGGAGCACTCTAAATAGCTGTTCGAGTCACAAATCCTCTCGTGATGTTGGTGGAAGGGGAAGTGAGATGGCAGGCCCCTGGCCGCCTTCTGGGTGTTCTCCCTTGAAATTAGGGGTGAAATAGAGCCAAATCATACTGTCACCAATATGGGGCTGAAAGTTACGGCTAACGATAGGCGTATTTTTATCCCTTTGCCAAAATGAATTTCGTGGACTTAGTTCTGATATCGTTAGACAGATGGCATTAACAATAACAACATAATAATCATAATCCGTACATATTTACCGAATAGATTCAAACAGACTAAAAAAGTAAGTTCAATTAAGTTTGTATAAAAATAAAATAGTGTAAATCTTTTATTGTGGCTTTACTTTACATTTAATGGCATGTTTTTGTATTTAATATCAAGTGTGTGTGTGTTTCTCATATATGGAATGTTTTTAACAATGAGAAAAAATTCAAATTTGAAATATAAAATGGATTAAAATTTTCACCAAACTCTCAAAGTGCATGTTTTAAATTTTTATTACAAATTTCTTCATTATTTGATGCGGTATCATACTCTTGTATGAAATTGATAACGTAAGGGGAAAATATTCTCCAAGAAAGTATGGAAACAGCACATTTACATGAAATGAAATTTTACATACTTAAAAAAAAAATTGTGCAGTTACTCAATATAAAATATTTCTGAATACCAATCCTTGTGGTATTGCATCCGACATTTTGATGACTTAAAATTCCGATCTGTGAATCGCAAATAGACTAAGATATCAATTTCTAAAAATATACACACTTTTATGGTATAAAATTGACAATTCTGCACTGACTGCACCACACAAATACAAATAAGATTCAAAATTGAAATTTCGAACTTTGACTTAAATGAAATTTTAAACCCGTCTTATATTGAGTTACACGTTGATATTTCAATCCAGACAGTCAACAAATCATCATGTACTACAATATAATATGAAATAAATCGAAAAAAAATCAATTTCAGAACGTAAATTTGGTTATTTGAGAACTAGAAAGCTTTACATGGTACTAAAAATCAACCAACCGGAATCTTTATAGTACTAGAAAAGAACAAATATTGGATATACTTTTATAAAATGGGGATATATTTTGTCTGGTTCCTGTAAATTTGAAATTCTGAAGAAATTTATACAAATTTGTATGGTGCCAGTTTTTCGTATAGTATTGAAATATTTTATATGGGTTCATTTTTTTATCCCCGAAAAAAATATCTTTTTAATAAAGTATTTCACTAACAATTGAAGAATAAATCTTGTTACGCAAATCGCATTTCGCAGTTTATTTGATGAAGATATAACAACAAGATAACCAGTCTAATTCTGATTACCGTAAAATCCGGTGTATAACGCGCACATTTAACACAAAAAATAGGATCAAAGTTTAAGGATAGGCATTATACGACGGAAATAAAAATGAGAGTTTAAAAAAAGATGATCATAAAAAAATTAAGACTTCTACATATAACGAAATACTGTTTGTTTAAAAGAGCTGACAGTTCTTATGGACTTAAAGGATTGTAATTCTGGAAGTACACTAATTTTTTCTAAAGCTTGGAATAATACCTCGAATAAATTTCAAAACATAAGAAAATTTCATACGTACCTTTCAGGTTCCTTCTTAAAAAAGAGGGCGCGTGTTATACGGCAATTATACCTAAAAATAAAAAAAATTGCAGCTTGAAAGTACAGGTACGCGTTATTCACTATATTTTATGGTATAAAAATATCTCAATTGCTTATAAAGTTTTAATATATTTATTAAAGAAAAAAATGAGGTAAATGTGTTTTTATTTTTTAAAAATCAAATATATTTTGAAATCTGTGAGGAATGAATGAGATGTTCTCTAATTCTCGCCAGGAAATTTGGGAGGAAGGTAAGGAAGACTACCACACAACCAAAAACAATATATTTATTGATCACTCAATTTAGCAACACAATTCAAGTTATTTCAAAGAGATATTCTCAATCTAAGTAATATGTGGATTAATAACCAGATGCGCAAATTATGAGAAGACTTTAAATATATATATATATATATATATATCAACCCTCTTATTTCAGGATCAAATCTACTATTCCAATTATCTGAACACTAATTAAACTTTAATGACTAATCGTCACTCTAATTCTTTCATCAATCAAATATTTGAAATACGCTATAAAATGGTATAATACCTGATCAGTAGCAATCAATCCTATCTCCTCACTTTCTCTCCCTCTCTAGCTTGAAAACCTAGACTATATATAGCCGACCTAATTTAAATAATCAAGGTTTCTTCTTCAGAGCGTTGGTTGTAAATAAATTCGAATTGATAGACCAGAGATTTCCCAAGTTGATTATATTAATGAAAGGACGCGGATAGATCCGTCACAAATTTAAGATAAAGTATTTCTTTAAACTTTTGAATCTATAAGTGTAAAAGAAGTGCTAATATATAAAGAAGTATATAAATATAAATACTTAAGTTAAATCAAGAATTGTTTAAATATTGTGTTCAAATTTGGACTGATAAAGTTGCACTGATTATGATAAAATGCTATACTAAATAAATAAAAATAGAAATAATATCCGATTTATACCTTATCTCAGAAAATCTGCTTTAAATCTTTAAATGTGAATGGGGGCTGTGTGCATCCTAAATCTAATTAAGATTTAACTCAAATTAAATGATCATTTATAATTTTTAAATTTTAATATTTATAATTAATAATTTCTATTCTCTTATCTAGAGTAACGAAGCAATGAAATTGGCGGTTGAAATCCACGCTGAGCACGCGGACAGCAATGTATCTCCAACAGTAAGTATGTTTCTCTGCTTTTCAAATGAAGCTTTTATCAAGTCAGAACAATTTAAAAATCAAAACTAATCACTACAAGCGTTGATATTAGTTATATTAGATAATATCTGACATTATTTCGTGCAATTTATTCATATTAAATTTTTGCTGCTTTATATTTCATTCGCTACTCGTATAAGAAAAAATGAGATACAACTTATTTGTTACACATCCGACTCTTTTTAAGCGGTAGATTCATTCCTTGAAACATTGCCTAAAAACATGTAAAAAAACCTGATGCGAGGTTTAAATAAGGCAAGGGGGTCTGTTGAATGTTTTGATTCGAAAGTGTAAGAAAAGGAAGAAAATCCAATTGTACAAAGTCCGGCAAAAAAAACCTCCCCAGTTTCAAAAGGCAGTTACAAAAAAAACGAAATAAGATACAGAAAAAAATCTTTTATGTGTGAACAACAGATACGATGATATTTTACAATAATTGGTTTTAAAAGTTATGTCCGCTAAATGGAATTCTCCACTGTTGACATATTGACGAAGTTTTTCTCGGAAGTTCTTCAGAACATTGACGCTGTTTTGATTTCTTGTGATGAGACCCACTTCCAGTTGTCAGACATCGGGAATAAACAAAATTTTCTCTACTGGGCAGCTGAAAACCCTAAAGTGTACAAACATCTTCCTACAAACCTGCAAACACTAAAGCAAACAATCACCCAGACAGTGGCTGCCATTTCACTAGAAATTACATCATTAATGTGTCACGATTGTGTGATAGTGGTCGGTTCCTGCTTACATCTGAACCCTCTTGTCTACCTGTAAACCCGGCTAGGTCTGTGGGAGAAACTGAATGATCCACAGACATGGTTTCAATCTAATCAATTTATTAATTCCAAATATCAATCAGACACAATCACAATCTAATTAAAGTAGGTGATTTTATAGTAGAGCGTGGAGGTGAGATTCTATAACACGGGATACTACTACAGACCCTCAACTGAATCTAAGACAGCTTAAATACGCTCAAATATAACTACGTCGCACATTAATAAGCTAACTTCTACTTAATCAAACTCACGATACCTGTACTTTTTATGCATCGGATCCTACATTGGAAACTTGCAGGTGATCTCTACCGGCTTGATCAATGTCGTTGGATCCAAGCTCTGTTTTCTTTTTCCTGGACAACTCCAAGACCTTTAACTAATTCCACTCTCTTTCAATCTTCAACTAACAACTAACTCTCAGACTCTATGTTAACTCCTACTGGCCAACTCCAACGTGTCAACTCACAAACTCGCGAAACCAGAATTTATATAATATACTTCATATACTCATTTAAATAATCACGTTTTTCTTGGTCGGCCAAAGTTGGTTGAATAAAATTATTTTCCCCCAGAAAAGTCTCCAAGGTATAAATCCGTTACACATTTTTTTTTAAAGTATTCTTTTAGCATTTGCGTTTTTACTGAATAATAAAAAAAAGCTCTTTTTAATTTGGCATATATATATATATATTACAAAAATATACAAAAAATAGTTACATCAATTTTATTTTGTACTAAAAATAATTTTTTTTTTTTTTGAAATTTTACAAATATATAGTTAGCAAAATCAGTTTACAACGGCAGCTTCAGATTTGGTGAAAAAACTCCATATACCATTTCCAGATTTGGCGACTAATTCCAGATTTAGCAACTAAAAGAAAAAGGTGTAACCCCACAGCGAGTGTTTTTAATTAATACACTTGTGGTTTATAAAATAAAACAAACAAAAAAAAGTGTTCTGTATGTGAGAAAGTGGAGAGTGGGTCTGTGCTATCAATTCCTTACTATAATATAACATTTTTCTGAAAATGAAAATAAAAATATAGGCTGGTGATGTTAAAAAAATAATTTATGTTCTAACTGCTAAATAATTTTTATTTTTATAAAGCAATACTACGTTTAAAAGGTGAGAATACGATTGACATTTAATGTTACCGTGTTTTTATTAACTCGCTTTCTTTAATGTCTGTCCGGTGGAATTTTGTAATTGATTTTAAACTGTGTGACTTTCCGATGAGCTGCAGACTTGAAATTTGGACTATATCTCAGAAGTGGATGACAATGCATGAAAATGTGAATGAAGAAGGGGGGGGGGACAAAAAGGAGGAATATTTTATACTTTTTAGTCCGTTATAAAAACATGTGGTACATTAAATTTTTTTTTAATTCGAACTTTTTTTCTTCTTACCACACATTTTATTTGTTTGACCTCTTCCTTTGAGACGGAATCTAATATAACGATATGGGACTCACCCGAAGCCCCATAAACAGAGAGAATAAATACACTTCAGACCCTTAATTAAAATCCATTGAAGAGCAAAACTTATTCCAGCAGCCACGTAATTCTGGCTCCAAATATCAAACTCAAGGATAAATTCAACAATGAAAAAATGACAGTTTAAAAACTAAAAAACACGCTTTTATTGTAGATCGAACTAAAAAATGAAAAATAAATTATAATTTTAAAAAACTAAAGAACACGCTTTTATACTGAATCGAACTAAAAAGTAAAAAAATAATTCTTAATATAAGAATAAAATGATGAACGAGAAAATTAATGTCATTAGGGTAAAAGCGTGGGGTGCAATTTCAGAATTGAAAGAAGTTAGAAACTATAACAACTGATATATTTATAGAACACCCCACGCTTTTACCCCAATGACATTAATTTTCTCGTTCATCATTTTATTCTTATATTAAGAATTATTTTTTTTTACTTTTTAGTTCGATTCAGTATAAAAGCGTGTTCTTTAGTTTTTTTAAATTATAATTTATTTATCTGTGAAGTTACATTGATATATACATAGTATCCTGTAACTCAACGTGAAGTGGACACGGGGTGAAAAGGGGAGACATATATCAGTTCTAGGGGAAAGGAAAATTCCATATCACTTGGTTAAGTGATGACTTGCATATTTTCGAAAATGTAGTAAATTGACACCTTTCATAACATCTTTAATACAGTGAACACAAATTTCACATTTTTGTAGTGATACAACTATTATATAGTCTCCTAATACATATAACCTATATTAGAGGCACAATGTAGATTTTATTAATCTCTCTAAAAAAAGTTTATTTGTTTTTCATTTCTCTACTACTTTTCTCTTCAAAAAGCAATTTATCACTTGACCCTCTCAAATGCTCTTATGCTCATCACGTCTTTTATTTACTTCCAGGGTGAGACCTTTAGGGGCCTGTCACCCAGAAACACTTTCCGAGCATCAACGAGAAGGAGGCAGCAACAGGACAAGCACCACTTGACTGTTCCAAGTGAACGTGATCACCCGGAAGACATGCACACCCCCAGCGAAGACAGCGGCGTCGATCTAGCTAATGGAACCATCTTTGGTCACGGAAGCAGAAAAGGAAGCAGGTAAGAGAATTTGTGACTTATTGCAGGGAGGAGACAGTTTCCTTTTTTTTTTCTTTTGCCAAGAGCCAAAATAATATTATTCAGGTACTCCTCCAAGGGATATGAAATAACAATTTAAGATATCCGACTACTTGCGACTACTTTTTTTTTAAAAAAATGGAGATATAGGGATTATTTTTGGTTGGTTTTAGATTTGTTTAGTGCACTTTAAGAAAAATATGCTAAAATTTAAAACAGAAAAAAGAAATTGTTATTACTAAAATAGGAAAAAATGGGTAACAATTAACGAAAAATAACATAAACGTGGCCCATTCTGTACCAAAAGTTTATAAACAAATTTTCAGTTTTTCAATTCTGAAGTGTTGCTATGTTAATCATTTTTGAAATGACCTTCAGGATAAGTGATATTTTAATTTTTACAAAAACTAGAACACTTTGTGTTTGTTATTATATGAAATTGCTTTAAAAAACAGTGACTATTATCACATAAGAGGCTGCAAATTTTGTAATAAAACAGTGATTGATAAACCTGATAGAAAACGCTTCTACTATTATACAGAACATACACAAAAAATTTCAGTTTATTATTTTCAAAAATTTTTGAGCAACCACTGGCCCCGTTTGAGTATTTAAAAAAAAAACACCTTTCGAGTAAAACGCATTTTAAAGTATGACATCTTGCTTAAAGTAATGACACCTGCTTCTACAAAAACACTTGTAGTTTTTATTCTAGCGAACGGAAAATAATAAAACTGGTATTTTTATAAAGCTAATAAGATGGTCTATAAAATAAAATCATAAAAAAAATTGGTTAATTTTGGCAAAATTCACAATTTTAAGAGAGAAAATAATGTTTTGAATGCATTTATACTTAAGATGAACCAAAAGTTTTGCCTGATTATAAAAATTCTATAGAAAATAGCCGTTTAATATAACAAAACAACTTTTACATCGTCGGATAGGTCAGTTTAAGCAGTATAATTTAAAAACTCACTTGAGTCTTTTGTCAAATATAAAAATACACGTCCAGTGTATTTTTATATTTGAATGCAATTTTCTTCAGTTTCAACTTTCAAGTTTAATAATTACCAGGGACCCCATGTAGTTGTCATATATTAAATTATATGCGAAAGTTGACACTTATCTTGATCGGTTTATAATTAATCCCTTAACTGTCGATTAAAAGTTACGCGATTTGCTCCCCAAAACCACCGTTTTCCATGTAGACGCTCGTATGTGATGTATGGGGGGAGGGGGAGAAAAGAACAAACAAAGCAAATCCTCTGAAATAATTAAATCCTTCGCAAACACTGTCATCGCCACCCATCCGGGTACAGTGGTTCATGAAGCTGACTGCGGTACCGTAGGAACTGGGTTGGAATCCCGGAGAAGGCATGGATGTTTGTGTTGTAATCCTTTCTCATCTGTCTGTTGTATGCCCCCGTGTGATACATTGCTTAGTGCGCGGAATTTAAAAATGTTATTAAAAAAAACCACTGTGTCAACGTCCTTTTATTGCATTCCAAAGCCTTCGGAATAATTATATGGATAGCAATGCACATAAAAGATCGTACTTCGGAAAGACGTATATATACGTATGGGGCATTTAACGCTTTTGCTGAGCGAGACGTTTAAATACATTCGTGGCCCTTAAGAAAAAGTCGTATTGCAGCTTTACTGTGTCAAAGTATAGTATTATTAAATTCAATACAATGTTATTTGTATGGAGGGGGAGCAATGAAAATTATGATTGAATACTGGGTCGCAAATATATAAAGTTTGAGAAACACTGGCTTACTACAAAGGGAAATAAATGCAGCCGTTCATACATTTTAGTGAAAATTAAATACTACAACCACCTACGCTAGTGTGTATGAATCATTTTTTCCTACCATAAATCTCAACGAAAAATATGACCACCATTAATCCAAAATGATTAAGCTTACTACTTTTTATCCCAACAAAAAAACATTTACTACCATTAATCCCAATAAAACTTTCCAACCATTAATCCGTCAAAAATACATCAACCACAAAGTTCTGTTTAGGAAGTTGCAAGACAAATGCTCAAACGAGCAGCCTAAGTTAGTCGTAGTATCTTTGTAACACTTTAATGGAAAACCTGATTTATGTAAATGACATCCCAAAAGGAAGTTAATTCAACTCCATTACAGGAAGCTGAATTCGCTAAGCTGGGTTTCTTTTAATCCAGTAGCGGCTTTAGAAAATTAACCGAGGTCCCTCCAATTTGTAGCGGCCGGTAATGTTTCGGAAGTCTTCATTATATAAAGTTCCTACCTAATAGTCTTAATGCGAAACTATTTTTCGCTTTAGCAACTATTCTGCGTTTTTTTCTGTCTTTAAATGAAAGGCTGAAATATGTTATGCTCCTTCTAAAAGATAAATACTTGACGGAGGCATACTTTTTATGGTTACATTTAACACTGATTACTTAATTATTTTGATTTGTTTGTCCGAAAAGTATGACTGAATTTTTAAAAATGAACTAAAAATAATCAAAGATTAAAACTTACGGTGTTTTACGTTTTATAGAGAATAGATTCACCTCAATAAAGAAAAGAAATCCTGATTTTAGTTCAGTTTTTAAAAGTAAACTCGTCGCTATCGACGAGGGACTAAGTTATGTTATGTCTTCCTAGGATCCTAAGTCCTTCTGGATTCTGTCTGATAGTCGAAGTGCCATACATTTTTCAAACTGGAGAAGCGTTAGTGATAAAACTGGAACTTTTATTCTTAATAAATTAAAACAAGTCTCATCATCTTGTGATGTGCACTTTCAGAAGATCCTCTCGCACGTAGACATGCGAGTGTGTGAACCTTGGTTACAAGGCATATATCAATGCGGTAGTCCAGTTCTCGACCCACTCCACTCACAACATAGTCCTACCACCCTTATTTAAAACACGTGTTGTTCTTTCGTGCAGTTCTCTTACATCAAGCAGCAAAAGGTGCACGAAAATTTGGCCTTATGTAAAAGGCAAAATTTTCGGCTAACATGGAAAGGATGTGCTGTCAGTAATGTTTATACGTGTTTAACTCTGAAATTTTTGAGATACGCGCACACGTTAAGTTACAAAAAAAAAAAATTAACGGTTAAATTTGAAAATACAAAGTATTTTAACACAGCAGCCGAATTTTACTGACTTACTTCAGGTTGTTTAGCGTAGAATAAATTTTAGACAGAAGAGAAATGGAGTTAACGCGAGAACATTATCGTACTATGATTTTCTATGATTTTAAAGCTGGATTAAATCAAGAAGAATGCTTTTAAAGGCTGTAATTAGCATTTAGTGATGAATCTCCCTGTCGTGCTACTGTATTCATATAGTTTAAGGAATGTTGCAGTGATCGCAATACTCTTCAGGATGTAGAACAAACAGAAAGGCCGCGGTCGGCAGTAATCCCGGATAATGTGCCTCCCATACGTAAAATGTTAATGGATGATAATCGCTGTACCTTCCAAATGATACAGAAGGAACTTAACATTGGATCCGCAGCCATACATAACATTATTAATGAAGAATTACGTATGATAAAAGTAGTTTGCCTTTGGGGTCTCCATAATCTAACTGAGCATCAAAAAGAGGAGCGTATCAGAATCAGTATAGAAACCCTTAAATAATTAAATAATGGTGGCCACCGCATCCTTTCGAAAATTGTAATTGGTGATGAAACGTACATACCGTTTTTTCACGTCAAGAAAGCGAAATATGGGTCTTTGAAGATAAACCCAAGTCGACAATGCTGAAAAGACAACGAACAATAAAAAAAGTAATGCATGCCGTTTTCTTCAGAAGTACGAGATTGGTCAAAGCCATCAAGTTGGAAGGACCGAAGACAGTAACAGCAAACTGGTGTACCACTAAATGTTTTCCAGAAATTCTCCAAGAATTGAATGTTGGGGGACTAATGCTTCATCATTGCAATGCATCTTCTCATACAGTTAGATTAACAGCTGAGTGTTTTAAACAAAAACAAATTAAAGTGATAGAACATGCACCTTTATTCTCCGGATCTAGCTATGTGTGTGACTTTTGGTTATTTTTTAATCTAAAAAAGAACTTGTGCGTTGGCTTCGTTTTCATTCAGAAGAAAAGATTGATATGGCTATAAAGCATTTTTTTCATCAATTCCAAGCATTTAATAAGTGGCATTTAATTGAGGCATTTAATCAGTGGAAAATTTGTCTACAATAAGGCATTGATGCTGGAGGAGACTACTTTGAACACTCCTAATATTTGGTAAGTATAACTTTAAAAACCTAGGAGCATCTCAAAAATTTCAGAGTGACCCTCGTAGTACCATGTTGAGGGGAGTGTGGCTGGAACTGGACAATCGCATTGATGTATACCTTGTAACCAAGGCTTTCACATAGAACGCGTGTAAAGTATTAAATAAAATATGAATTTTTTTCTGTACTCTTTCAACTGTTCTTTTTTGGTCTATTCGTCTCAGTATTTTTACTACACAGCCTCGAAACCTAAGAGGAGATTATGAATAACCTAGTATAATATTAAAGCCAATGTGCTATATTCTTACAAATAAACAAATGCAGTAGAACGTCGTTTATCCGAACGTTTATTATCCGTAGCGTCAAATATCCGAACCAAAGTCCGGATACGTTTTCGAACAGTGCAATGCTCAACAGTTGTTTCCTGTGAGGCCAAAAGTGAAGGGAAAATCCAAGGGGAGGGATATTTGGGGAATTTCAGTTGTGTGATTTGGTAAACATCTGCGCGGAATATTAGGTCCATTTGTTTCTAAGTGAGGGGGTGTATACGTGCTCTTTTGTAGAGTTTTGTTGATGTAGAAACCTGGA
The DNA here is from genome assembly GCA_019973975.1 of Trichonephila clavata. Taxonomy (NCBI): domain Eukaryota; kingdom Metazoa; phylum Arthropoda; class Arachnida; order Araneae; family Nephilidae; genus Trichonephila; species Trichonephila clavata. The sequence continues at coordinate 24,195 of BMAO01032489.1, read as the reverse complement.
TGGTATGCGATGCAGAAGACTGTGGATTTCAAATGCTAAATGATGACGAGATTGTGACTTCCGTGCAAGAAGAATCCGACCCTGTCGACGCTGAAACAGATGAAGACGAGGACAACAACAACGAAAGTAGCAAGGTCCATCAAATGCTGAGGCGTTTCTGCGTTAGAGACAGCTATGGAGTGGTACGAACAACCATCAGAGTGCTGTCTTACTCAACTACTGCTGCTGAAGAGAATCAGAGACCTTGCAGTGAAAAAACGAATGTGTACAATGGTAGAGCGAAAAAAAAGTCATTATTTTCCACTATCAAGGTAAAATTGCGACGTTTTGCACGAGTTTGGCTTTTGCTTCAAGCACGTTTCCCACATGGGATGATTTTCAATATTTGTATAGTGTCCAGTATCATATACTGCATGGATCGCATTCGGTTTTCGATTATCCGAACGGTGTCCGATCCCAATTAATTCTGATAAACAACGTTCTACTGTATAATCAAAAATGGAATTGTAAATCATTGAATAGCGTAGCAATGATTTGAAGACATTAACACACTTTTTCGGCGAATTTCGTCAAATGTTTTTTTTTTTTTTACTTTTATACCATTAACTCTTGGAAAAAAGAGGGAAATCCAAACACATCTACCATGTTTCTCTTCCATTTTTAATGTACCCGTCAAAGAAAGGCTCGAAAAGGAAAAATCCTTTTCCAGAATCCTGATGCAAACGGGAAACCTCGTAGGAAGATCCATCAAAAATAGATGGAGAAGAATCTTAATCTTTCAAGTCTACGAATCCAATTTTTAATCTTTGAAAAACGATTCTACTGTTCCGATAGATGGAATTAGAGAGTTTTTTCGATATCAGAGAAAGATAAAAAAAATACGTTTTTCGGGAAGATGTACTTCTGTTCCATCTTGTCTTTGTTTTTATTTGAGCTATTTTCTTACAAACGTTGATTAAGGATAAAAGCTTTTTCTGACATTCTTGTGTTTTATCTAGAGGCTTTTTAACTTAAATAATTGAATTTATAAAAGATATCTTTATTTGTACTTTGAAAGTTTTTCTGTATTGATGTGACTTATATGCTCATGAATGAGAGAGAGAGAAGTTTTAATGGCAAGCTGTGAGCAATTTTTTGGGTGAAATATTTATTAAAAAAACGTTTAATATTAGAACACACATGAAATAAACCTTTCAGAATAAAAACATTTTTTTTAAACGAGCAATTAGCTAAAATTTTAATGTTTTTTTATAATATATCGATATTGTTAAACTCTTACATCTACGAAATTTAATGTTTTAAAACAATTCAATTTTCTCGGTTTCTTACAAGTATTTCTTATAATTCTGAACATAGGTCAGTTGATATTACGAGGGTCATTCAGAAAATAAAGACCTTTTAATTATACAAAATGAAAAACACGATATTCATTGATAAAAAAAATTCTGTTGTAAGGTGTGTCCAGAAACTAAGCACCTTTTTGGAAAAACTCTTGTACCCCTTACTCGTGTACTCGTGTAACACTGTTTGTAAATTAAAACCCTTTTTTAACATCCTTTTATAAGCTTCACTTGTATGAATCGGAATCTTTGAACTCCATTTTTACCCTCTTTAAAAGGTCAGATTAACTCAAAATTTTGCTCGCTTGTACAGGACGGATGACAATACAATACTTTAATAATTTTGTTCCCTTATTCTGATAAGGATCATCAGGATTAACGATTTCCCATTTTCAGATCCCATCCCGCATTTGGTGAACTATTTCAGATCCCATTTCCAGATTTGGCGAATAAAAGATTAAGTTACAACTTAGTTTGATTAACCATAAAAGGGTGTTTTTTAGTTTTTTTAAAACTATTATTTATTAATACATGAAATAACATACAGTAGAGCGTCGTTTATTCGAATCAAGTGAGACCGGACACCGTTCGGATACGTGATTGTTCGGATAACGAAAACCGAATGCGATCCATGCAATATACAAGGGGTGATCAAATGAAAAGGTACGAAACGACATAAAAATGAAACAGTTAAATATTTGCATATTCCGCCAAGTGAGAATGTAGCGAGACATCTCGGGATGCCATTGGAGACTCTGACTGGGATCAGATCATGCGCGGGTGCCCGCATGCGCAGGAGAGAGCAAAGGCTCTTATAAAAAGTGGCGTCCAAATGATGCGAGCACAGAATTACTCGAGCACAGAAAAAGCATTAATTCCGATGTGTACTGTGAGACACTCCGACGCCTACGCAGGTCCATCAAGAACAAAAGACCGGGGCTGCTCACGGAGGGTGTGGTTCTGCTCCATGATAACGCGCGTCCACACGTCTCCAGAGTCACACAAATGGAACTGGACAAGTTCCAATGGGAGACGTTGGACCATCCGTCCTACAGTCCGGACATGTCACCCTGCGATTTCCATGTGTTTGGTCCACTGAAGAAACACCTGAAAGGAAAGCGCTTCAACTCGGACGACGTACTCAAGGACACTGTGAAGGACTGGGTCTCGTCACAGCCACAGGAATTCTGGAACAAGGAATCTGTCGGCTTGTTCATCAGTGGGATCGTTGTGCTCAGGCCTATGGTGTATATTTTGAATAAAGTCTATATTTGTACCCACCGTGTCGTTTCGTACCTTTTCATTTGATCACCCCTTGTATGATACTGGACACTATACAAATATTGAAAATCATCACATGAATTAAACGTACTTAAAGAGAAAGTCAAATAGGTGCAAAATATCGCAATTTTACCTTGATTGTGGAAAATAATCCCTTATTTTTCGCTGTACCATTGTACACCCTCGTTTTTTTCAATGCAAGGTATCTGATTCTCTGGAGCAGCAGTAGAGTAGGACAGCACTCTGATTGTTGCTCGTAATACTCCATAGCTGCCTCTAACGCAGAAAAGCGTCAGCATTTGATGGACCCTTGCTACTTTCGTTGTTGTTGTTGTCCTCGTCTTCATTCGTTTCATCGTCGACAGGGTCGGATTCTTCTTGCACGGAAGTCATAATCTCGACATCATTTAGCATTTGAAATACAGTTTTCTGCATCGCAAGTCATGCAGGTTTCTACATCAACAAAACTCAACAAAAGAGCACGTATACACCACCTCACTTGGAAACAAACTGACCTAATATTCCGCGTAGATGTTTACCAAATCACACAGCTGAAATTCCCCAAATATCCCTCACCTTGGGTTTTCCCGTCACTTTTGGCCTCACAGAAAACAAATGTTGAGCATTGCACTCTTCGAAAACGTATCCGGACTTTGTTTCGGATATTTGACGCTCCGGATAAGAAACGTTCCGATAAACGACGTTCTACTGTACATAATTACCAACATTGCTCATACTTTTGTCTTATCGGGAAACCAACTTGTCCCTCTTCAAAGAAAGATTCCGTCAGTAAAGAGGGCCAGTGCTGAACAGCTCTTCGTGGAAACTCATCCCAAAGGTATCTTATTGTGAACATTTGTACACCCATCATTAAATTATCAAACCCACTTTCTCACTATTCCATCATCTTATTATATGTTTACCACAAATGTCTACGATGAATTTTATTTGGCTTAATATTCTTTGCTTTCCAAAAACGGATTACAGAACGCACAATCAGCGGGATCAGCAATTACCTTAAACATGTTGAATGCTCATTAACAAATTTAAAGACAACACACACACACACACAATCCGACTATAATGGCGTCACTGTACTGAAAATCAACCAGATACACGTGTGCGCAAGTGTTGAATTTCGAAGCTACCACTGCGGTTGCGGTAGAACGAAACAATGCTTATTTTCCGGATACGGCTCGGGAATACCTGAAGCATCCTTGACCTCCTACATTTAAATACTTATGATTTCTCTTTACGAGCTATTCTTGTATCTATTTTTTGTGGAGGGTTTTAAAAGTAACTCTTCATGTAACACATCACACAATAAGTCCCGGGCTTAACTAATAAAACAGCAACTTTTAGGCAAAATTGAACTTTATTTATCAAGATACTCCCCTTCAAGAATGATACATTCAGTCCAGCGCTTTTCATAATTTTCGTATAACAATTTGTATTAGCTCTCAAAAAAGGCTTCAACTTCAGCAATCATTTCTTCATTTGAATTTAACCTCTTTCCCTGTAGTATTCTTTTAAGGTGTTCAAAAAGCCAATGTTCCCTGGAGACAAGGTTTGGGCTGTGCGGAGGGTGGGAAAATAATTTGAAGTGTATTGTGTTTCTTCAACAGTGTTTTTCTCCATCACAAGGCAATGTTAACAAACAAAATTCTTTTTCGTCCATAGTTTTTAACAAACAAAAGTTGCTTCACTAAAATCTCTGTAACTTTTCAACTAAACAAGATATTATCACGAAATTTTGACACGTGCTGCTTGAAAGTTAGTACTACTCGGTTAGACTAAAGAAAGTTAGAAGGTAGCGCCATCTACATACTAGGCCTGCGACTTATTGAGTGATGTGTTAAATCCTTATTTCATGCACAGGATTATAAAACAGACAATACAGAGCACCCGGAAATAATAAACCAAAGCTTTATTATTCATTACAAAAAGATCGTATCACTTTAAATACATAGCCGTTATGAAAAGTCAAAGTAGCTGTGATCAATTTATTTCCGAACATATAAAACTTGTATTTTATGTTTATATATAACCCTCCATTTTAATTTTATTAAAACCAATATTATTAAAAGCCCCAGGCTGATATGGAAAAAGTTTTTTTAATTAGGGAGGAATTTATTCGCTGTTTTGCAAAAACAATTTAGTCTATAATTAAAACTCATGCATATGAAAGAGATTCGATCCGTAAGCACATAACATAAAGCTGGGCTAAAATGATCACTTCAATCCAGAGGCAGTTACTGGCTTATATAGATGCCACCGCCACACACTTCCCTACCACTGAGTCAGTAGGCGAATGAGCGATATCGGTGTTACGGAGAGAGTGTGAGTTGTTGCTGTCATTTGGGTGAGATGGCTTATTGGTTGCGTCCATTTGGGTGTGACAGCTTTTTGGTTGCATCATGTGTCTGATAGCTTGGTTGCATTTGGATAGATGGCGCCACGACTGCTGCGCGAAGGTTGTGATTTTTTCAAAATTTAGCCAGGGTCACCAATTAATGAGATTCGATCTCGGTACCTACCGATCCGTAAGCACATAACATACCACTGGGCTAAAATGATCACTTCAATTCGGAAGCAGTTACTGACATATATATACCACCGCCACATATTTATGTTCCTTAGAAATGCAAGAAAATTTACACAAAATCTATTACATCTATGAATCAATATACTGAATATAGTTAAATACATGACATAGTTATCCGACTATTAAAATCTTAAAAATGTTTGGGGCTCACCAAAAGAAAAAAAGAAATCGTCAAAGTCTTTATTTTGAAAAGAAGATTTCTTTGTAAAAGAAATATTTAGTGTTTTTATTTGAAAATATTTTTTTCTTCAGAGTCTTTATTTTGAGTGTAATAGCATTGAACATTTTCTTAAACCACTAGAAATTTCCACATTGCCATGTAAAATGTATGGTTATCAAACCAAATTCATGACAGTATAATATACCCAAAGGACACGATTGCGTCACGACCGCATTCATCCGTCTTTCAGTAACCAAAATTAATTTGCTTGAGGTATTACCTAGCTTGGTATCTATCTCACAGAACCAGCTATCGATTTGCCGTTAGGGTACTGGACGGAGGAATGGATTATTAATGATATTTTTCCATACGAATATTCTGAATATTTACGGTTAATATGGATTCCTATGATTTTAGGGTATATGAACCATATACCTGCTTATATGAAAAAGATTCCCCGGGCTAAATAGCATGTTATTTACGATTAAATCTTTACGGTATCCGACTACCCTAAAATTGTGAATTTTGCAAAAATTGACAAATTATTTTTATGATCTTATTTTATAAGCCATCTTATTAGCTTTTTAAAAATACCAAGTTTATTATTTTCCGTCCGCAAGAACAAAAACGACAAGTAAAAGCAGATGCCATTATCTTGATAATCATTTCAATAATGAATAACATAACACATTTGAAATAAAAAATTAAAAATTTGTTCATAAACTCTTGGTACAGAATGAGCCCCGTTTATGTTATTTTTTGTCAATTTTTTCCCATTTTTTCCATTTTAGAAATAATACATTCTTTTTCTCTTCTTAATTTTAGCATAATTTTCTTAAAATGTACTAAACAAATCTAAAAACCAGAAAAAAATTTGCATACCTTCATTTTTCTTATAAAAAAGTTGCCGCAAGTAGTCGGATACGTTAAGGGTTTCGCGTCTACCGGTCATTGTGAATTCGGGAGACGTAACGTTAGACCTTTTAAAACTCAGCTTTCCTTTTGAAATTTAAAGCTGTGTATCGGTTTTTATGCCATAGTGCAAGAGTGGACAACTTGTTATGGCTCGCAGGTTACATTGAGGGAGCAAATAATATCGGAAGGCTGTACTTTTTAAATATTTGCATTCATTATAAAAATATAAGAATATAAGTTAAATAAAATAGTGGCAGATTTATTCAATTTATTTTTTGTTCTAATTTCATATTGTCTATAGCTGCAAACACATTTAATTCCTATACCATTTTAATGAGACAATTTTTTTTTAAATCAGGAGTGCAATTATTTATTGAAATTCTCATCTCAGCCTGCAAGATTATGTCGGCCAACTTGTATGTATATTTACTCTTGTTGATCTCGCAAGAAACCTTTGCTCATTAATATATGCCGAATAAAATATATAAGGAATTTACATTCCTTCTTTCCTCTAACCCGGCTAGGTGTGTGGGAGGAATTAAAGGATCAGACGACATGATGAACTTCAATTATTTATTTATCACTCTATTCAACTCAGACATAATAATACTCTAATTTTGATCAGTCAGAGGACGAATATGAGGCAAGATAGCGTGGGGATAACGTATCCGATCATACAAATCTACCCTTATGATAACTTATACAAAGCTTGATTAATTTACGACGAGCTAATAATTTAACACTCTAACTTCTACTTGAAATAATATCATAGTACCTGAACTCTTGTGGTCTGCTTATCCTTACGTTTATTTTAACATGGCTCCCACAGTTGAACTAAGCACTTCTTTAAGATTCCAACTTCTCGCTTCGTACACTGTGTGACGCATACGTTTTACTGTCGATTACCAAGCTTCTCATCTATTCACTTCACATCCAAGCTATCCTCACTTCACTAACCTTCAATTCTCTTTTTCACTTACTTTCAACCTCGCGAATACAGAATACATATATTAAACTTAATTTGCATAATCACGCTTTCTGTCCACGGAGAAAGTTTGTTGAACAAATGATGGCCCAAAAGGAATCCCCAAGGTGTTAGTGGAAGGACGCGTATAGATCCGTCACAAAATATACAGAAAAATCTTCCTACATGGAAATTTTTCAGCTAGCGAAGATTATTAAAGTCAGTCAAGATTTCCTTTACATTGAGATTTGACTGCAAGTCAATAAATTCACGCTGCAGGTCCACAGGTGCTGTATCCATATCAGCAATATTAGGATTACAGAGCATATTGAATTTAGGCTCAATATTTTTAAAATCCTGAAATCTGCTTCGGACCACGCACTCCAAATGCACATGATCTCTTAGTAGAAACACTTTCGCGTACTTTGTTTTTCTGGTAGTGAAAAATAAAAGACGAATTTTTGATCGCGTGCATGGCAAAGTAATTTTAGCTCAAAGCAGAATTTTTGAGCGTCTTGACGGATTCTGAACTCTTCGTAGGCCGCTAATTACCACCCCTTTCCTACAATTATGAATTCGAATGAGGAAAAAAAAATGATTTTCTTTCTTTAAGAGTTATATATAAGTTCCCTCTGAATTCTTAAAACACTTCTAATTCTTTTTCTTAAATATCTGAAGGAGATTCGATCTCGGTACCTTTCATTCCATAAGCACAGAACTTACCGCTGGACCAAAATGATCACTTCAGTTCGGATTCTGTTACTGACTTATATAGATCCCACCGCCACACACTCCCTTATCAGTGAGTCTTTAAGCGAACGAATGATATAGTTGTTATGGCGATCGGGTAAGTTACTGTTGCGTCAAGTGTATCTGACGGCTTGATTGTTGTGTCAAGTGTATCTGACGGCTTGATTGTTGCGTGAAGTGTGTCTGATGGCTTGATTGTTGCGTTATGTAGATCTGAAGGCATTTTTATTGCTTTTGAGGCCGGTAGATGATGCCACGACAGCTGCGCGAAGGTTGCGGTTTTCTTTATTCAGTGTCAAGGTCAACAATGAAGGAGATTCGATCTCGGTACCTTTCGTTCGGTAAGCACGTAACTTACCGCTGGACCAAAATGATCACTTCAGTCCGAAGGCTGTTACTGACTTATATAGAAACCACCGCCACACACTCCCCTATCAGTGAGTCGGTAAGAGAACGAATGATAGTTGTTTTGGCCAGCGTGTGAGTTACTGTTGCGTCAAGTGTGTCTGACGGCTTGATCGTTGCGTCAAGTGTGTCTGACGGCTTGATCGTTGCGTCAAGTGTGTCTGAAGGCTTGATTGTTGCGTCAAATGTGTCTGAAGGCTTGATTTTTGCGTCACGTGGATCTGACTTTAAAAAAATGCCTTTTTTCGAACTGCAAGGACTATAATAATGAAATTTGGTTTGCATTTTTCTTTTGTTGAATTGAAATCCGCTAAGAACGGTTAGTTTGGAAAACGACTCTCAACGGGATTACGGGGTATTGATAGTAAAAATTTGGTTTTTTTTTCTGTTAGATTTAGGCTTGAAATTTGGCTTGCATGTTTATTTTATGGAGAAGAGATCTACGAAAATTGGTTTTGCGGGAATCCACACTTGGTTATAGGGTTACGAAAGTGCAAACATCATTTTATATTTATATTTTAGAGATTTTTAGAAGATACAAATTAGACAAGTTCTGCCCTTTTGTTGTTTTTTTATCAAGAGGCGACAGTTACAGGTATAAGTATATTTTTCAATACAATCGAATTCTTAATGCTAGGACTTAGATATCAGTAATTTAAATATATATATATATTTATAAAACATCATGAAATACTCATCGAAGCGGTCGGGTAACAGCTAGTATATATATATTCTCGATTTCCCAATGTCTCATACTTTTATTTTGTGTGCGTCAGTAAATATGCAACTCCCCTGTCGTGATGGCTAGTAGAAAATAAAGTTTCGATCATGCGTAGTCTTGAGGAAGACTAGTCCTTTTACCCGTACCTTCACCCACAATACCACTCTGAGAACTGTAATTCTTTTCTGAAATATGCACGCATCCTAACGGCTTTGCAATGCTGCAGAATGTTTCGAGGGAAAATAATCTTGCTAGAGCTGAAGTCAAACAATTATACTTTAAAAAAAGCTAAGAAACACCCTTTTATAGTTTACGGAACTAAGTTGTAACTTAATCTTTTAGTCGCCAAATCTGGAAATGAAATCTGAAACTAGTCACCAGATGCGGGATGGGATCTGAAAATGTGAAATCGTTAATCCTGATAAGGACAATGGTACAAAATTATGAAATTATTGTATTGGTATCGATCCTGGACAAGTGAGCAAAATTTTGAATTAATCAGACCTTTTAAAGTGGGTAAAAATGGAGTTCAAAGATTCCCTCACATACAAGTGAAGCTTATAAAAGCGTGTTAAAAAATGAACTCGACGCAATTTTCCACTGCAGCGTTCTCAAAACTATAGACCAAAACCAAAGTGTAAGTAGAGGATTAAGTACACAGAAGTATTTCGCCCTACTGGAGCAATTAGATTCAGATATCGGAGGTAAAGGCAACACAGAGATGAAAATGTTCGTGTTGATACGTCGTCTTTGGAAAGAAATAACAGTGATGCTGCGGAATATTTCATCAATATGATTTCCCCTGTTATTTGTAAATCTCTGAACGTGAACGTACGCAAGAAGTAGGCTATGACGCACCAAATCTTTCTGCTAATGCTAAATACATGTCATTCGTTCATCCAATTGCAACTTTGATTTGGCTGGAATTTCGTAGAGGGTCAAAATGACCCCAATGGTGGTTTTGGGTAAATCCAAAATCCGGCTGATTGTATTGGACTGCTCATCATGGGCAAAAGGTCGTGGATGGGTATAGAATAAAATGATAAGACATTAAAGTAATTCAGAAATCGGAGATATGACATACTTAAAAAATCCGAACACGTCCGGAGTACTTTTTAACAAAATGACATACTAAAACATTATAAGTGCTCTTTTAGGACTCAATACCAATAAATATTACTATTGAACTATCAAAATTTAAAATAAATTACCTAAATTTTACAAAAATCACAATTATAAGGGAAATTTTAGCAATGTTTTTGAAAAACTTCAAAGCAATTAGAGAAAAAAGTAATAAACTTATATTATAAAAGTATTACTAAAACAAATCAGATGCATTTATCTAAAAATATTATACTAAAATCGTATTGTTTTATTAAAATTTGAAAAGTTTAGAGCTGATCGAGTAATTATTATAAGAAATATCGCAATCTTTATGAGACCATTATTTAAATATAACAAGCCATAACTCAAAAAGTATTCATTCAGTAAGAAATATTTTAATACATTCTCTAGAAAATAATATAAGTATCTGGTTCAAAAAGTTTTATAGAAATACATTTGTGTAACATTTTGAGTTATCAGACTCGTACTGATAGATTTTGAGCAATTTAAATGCCCACTTCTGGTAGGTCAAAGACCCACTTCCGGTTTTTCTAATTTTATAAAATTGATTGTAACTTAGCCTCTAGGTAGTGTAGAAACAAATCAAAGTATGTTTTGTAAAGCCAAAAGATAGCTCTTTTCAATAAAGTAAGAAACAAAAATATCTGCCTTGACGGAATTAGGTCATTTTCAACGTGTTCGGATACCTTAATTCCAGGGATACTTTCGTTAATTGATATTCTTTCCAATACGATTTGTTTTATTTATATCTGTGCGCTAATCTATGTCTATGAAGAGAAAAACAGAATTTCTCTAATGGAACTTAAAATCACATCCGACCGGGGATCATTTTAACGTTATGTTAAACGTATAAAATGGTTGGATAATACCAAAGCTAGTATTTGACTTTCAGATTGCCTTCATCATTGAGGTTGACAATCGTTGAGGACTTATTTCCAATATACACCAACTCTATAAACATCTCGCACGGCAAATAATTGCAAAAATTTCCCAAACAAAAACATACTTTAAATCATTCATTTACGCCAATATTCAACTATTCTCTATTCCTGTAGGGTATCAACAGGCTCTCGTGATTCTATGTCCCTGGATACCAAGTCCCTGCAGAGAAAGCTCAGTCCATCTCGTCTGTGGAGAACCAGTCCACGTGCTACCCGGCGGTCATTGGATGCAATGACCAGTCTGAGGGATGGCAATCAGGCCACTCGGATGCGTCGCACCACCTTCAGGAGACATAGCAGTGGCGGAGAAGGTGGTCACTCAGATGACCGGAGGCCGAGGCATATGTCCTTCGAGGATAGGAGATGGAGCATAGGGAGTGAAATGGTGGATGCACCCTATGCTGAAGGTCACCTGGTGAGTTTTTTTTTTTTGTAGCTTTGCATGATTAGACGATATTAGAGTACTGTTTTTTAATGGTCTTTTAACACACGTGAATAGTAGTACAAAAAGATATCCACTATAGGAAAGTAGAACCCTTCACTGCTATGGAATTTTGAATTGGGGGCAAGATGTCCTGAAAAGTCTTAATTATCCACATTAGAAATATTTTTAGAGTATTAATGCCGCTTCTCAAAATGTCTGGTCGTTTACTGTAAACACCAATTCGAATAGGTCTGTTTTTAATTTTTCCTGTTACTACATTTGGAAAATTAAAAGATAATAAATCTTCGCAACAGGCGATAGAGGTGGATTTGAAAGCAAGCAATGGATTTAAAAAGGTGGCTTGATTTCCGAACCGTTTGTTGAAATTATTTTCACCGTGGCTTTCAGCGATCCATACGAAACGCATGAACCAGCCACAAAACAACGCGCATTTGAATACTAGATATATTTTTGCAGCCAATATAATATCAACAAACGACGAACGATGCGTTCGCAATCTGAACTGCGAACTCGCTTTGTTTTTGCTGAAAAATTGAAAGTAGTGTTAAATATGAGAGGATATCTTTGACAGTTTGTTTGGTACTAAGATGTACATAGAGCTACGACCAGAACCGCTCGGAAAGATCGCGCGCGCGGTAGATTTATGCACACTTTTAAATAAAACTTTGGGAGAACAAAATGCGGAAAATTAATTGCTTTCTGAGCCTAGATAGTGATGATCGCCATATTGACGACCATGTATTACTATACTATAGACACACGCATACAAATCAGATTAAGTTTAAATTTTATCGAATAAATAGTTCAGAGAATTATAAGTTCTGTATGAAAACTTCTGAAGATTAACTGGCTTGAAATAGTACTTATAAAAACCTTAAATACTTACACAGATCACGACTACGTCTCTTTAAGCCGAATTCAATAATAGTTTTAGTTTTCACACAACTCAACTCTTTTTCACGTGGATAGTTGTCGTAAAAGTGACAAAGATATATGGTATATATGTAGTGTAAAACAGTTAAATTTTTGTGTCCTTAAGATTTTCTAAACGTCAATGAATGTTGTGATTTATAGATGAGAATTGGTCCCGATTCTACTTGAATTCGAAAAACTCTGCATTTGCTTAAGAAGTAATTAATTTTACTCCTTGTTTTTTTAACTAAATATATGGTGGGAAAAATATATTTATCTCTGAAGTTTCTAACGTAATAACATAAAATAAAACGCGTTTCATATCTTTTATAGAATTTTTATTTAAATATGAAACGAGAATAAAATATATATATTACATATTAATTAAGACTTTTTTTTAAATACAAGAATATACAGTAGAACCTGGTTTTGTGCAGGCCTTTTATTATGCGATTTTGTTTTTGTGCGATTTTATTTTTGGGCAATTTTTTCTGTGCGATTTTTTTATGCGGTATATGATTTTCAATTGTCTTTGGCGCCACTGTAATGTTTTCTATCGATGTACCAGTGACGCGTAGAATGTTAGCCCTCCCCCCTCCTGAAAAATCAGGTTGTGCCATTAATATTGTATAAATTGGGCAAATTGTGTTCTTCACGTTAGTCAGGCTTTGGGCGCCCTAGAGTCCTGGGAACCCTTGGGGGGTAGGGGGTGTACGTTACGCCACAGCAATGTACATCTTTATACTTCAAGACGCCCTGTTCATTTGTTAAAAACAGTCTTCCAACAATGCACGTTCATTTGCTTTCTCTCAACGTGACAACAGCTCGCGCTTGATTGAAGACAATATGAATAATTTGATTGATTATAAAGACGAACAAGAAGAATCGAATTCTTTGTGAAGGGATAAAGTACATACAGGGATACAGCTTTCCAACAAAATGAAAAAGCATTTTCTTAAAATAAATATAAATTCTGAAAGAAGAATGGAATTTCACACAAAAAGGCATTCGATCATGCCTATCTGGTTATCGTGACATTTACAAGCAACTGACAAACCGACCTTCATTGCAAAAACTTATCTCTTATACTTTATGGTGCCAAAAAATAAATCAATTGAAATTGTATCGTCAAGTGATGGAAGCAATTTTGAACTTATTCATCACAGGATGATGAGCTCTTTGGATTACGATGAGTAGCAGTGAATTATGTATGTACATTTTGAAAAATTCTCCATGTATACAACCAGAAACTTAATATTTTTTAAATGTTTCATGAGTTATTTAATTATTTACTTTTTATTATAAAAGTATTTTCTTACAAATTTCGTATATGATTGGGTATTTTCTAAGTGCGATTTTTTTTATATGGTTCCTCTCTACCGCATAAAAAATTGTTCTGTGGTATTTTGACTGAGTTGTTTGTTATATGTGAGAATGTAAGAAATTTTCTAGTAATTTTGTGCGTTCTTTTCATGCGGTCCCTATCTACCGCACAAAAACTAGATTAACTGTAAATGCATTGATTCTAATTTAAACAATTGAAAAGTTGTTATAAACAGTTGGACCTAAGTAAATGAGTAATATTTAAATTTTCATTTCGATCTATCTCTAACAAAGACGACACTGTTACAAAACCTATTACCTAACCCGAAGTAAATATAGATTGGACCATAGGTTCTGATCTTGGGAGATAACGCCCCCTTGTGGGGGTTTGAGGCTTTCAGAGGGACAGTAAAAGACCCAGAGAAAATTAGGGGGCGTTGAGATGGTACGGAGGGGCTTGGGAAGATTAACCAAATATAGTCTAAAGAAGACTTAAAAAAACATGCTGATTATATACTAACAAAAGTAAACTTTAATACTGTTTTCCTTATGTTGATTATATGTGTTTAAATCATTTCTATATCACATGTACGAAAATTCACATGTTTCGTTAATTCGGGAAGTTGATGAAAAACTTAAATATTACATTACATTCAGACGTACATTAAATTGAATGATATAGTGCATTTTAATTTCTGTAGTGCACGTTTTGTCTTTGTCTGAGAGCAGCAGGAAAAATGTTTCGTCCACTGCATTTCATTTTGTATATTATTCAAGAAACATAATTAAATATATTAATCAGGAATTAAAGTGTGATTCTCTTTAAAGACTGAAACTCCCAATTTATGTTTATTTTGAAAGCAATAGTTTACTACGAATTACTCCGTATCATCAAAACCCCTGCCTGTCTTTATAACAGTAAGCTAAAACACTTTTATTCCACTCTTTTAAATGAAGAAGAGATTCAGTAGCGTTCATACAATATCCTACCTATGACTAAAATATATAATATTACACATTTAAATATATTTGTGGCAATAGCTATTTCAGATTCACAAGTAAAAAAATTGGGGCTTTAGAGGAAAATTAAATTAAAAAATATATTCTATTAGTAATAGGGTATTTTTTAAAACTTAACTCTTCTTTTTTTTACCATGAATTGTGTAAATCGAATATTTCGATTTACCTAATCATATCGGAAAGGGGTCATATCGAAATATTTACTAGAAAAGGGGGCACCAGTTCAAAAAGGGCTGGGAACCTATGGGTTAGGCCGACTAGTTCAACTGTTACAGATTTCTGCATGAAGATAGATTTCTACATATTCTTACTCTGGAAAATTCTTTTTGTATTGAGAAATTAATATTATTTCAGACAGCATTTTATCACAATAAGTCATAATGCTGCACTGGTTACAGAGATGGGTAGACTGTCGCTGCCATGCTAGAACTATTGTCATCTAAAGTCTTAAATGACGGACACCAATATCGTCGATCAGAAATTTCAAAGCTTAGCTTTCAAACAGATGTTTGCAATCCAAGCTGCAAAGTACGTTTTAAAGTATTTTATGACTTTATATAATATTTTAACCTTTTATTTTAGCACTTTTTCAGATTAATTGATAACTTTTCATTCGTTTTCAGATTAATAGGCAATTTTTAAAGGGTACTTACGTATTATCGCAACAATGCCATCGTGTTTAAAGTAACTCTCCATTTTAATTCCTATGTGTTGTACGCGCTGAATTGGCAACCATGTTCTTCGTTTCATATAATGTCACCAGTAGGTTGCGATGATACGTAAGTACCTTTTAAAGTTTTTAAAAAAGACATTTCCTGTATGAAAAATGAATATTTAACATTCAAGGCATATTTGGTACTTATTGTTGGGTGGTAGACCCTCTTTTAAATGTCGAGAAAAGTCCACGTAATTAACATACGGGTTCTTTCGGAGAAAATGGCACATAATTCCAGTACTATCCAGCAATTACAGTATATTTAACTAACAGGAAGCAATTAACACTCGCCAATTCCACAGCAATACCCGTAAGATCCACACTAGCACGAATTCAAAGTTTACATAGCAACGCAGATGCTGAGAGGCAATATCGAATTAAGTTAATGAAAACACGGGATCTTCTCTCAAGTTGTTTCTCTGCGTTGTTCTTATTTAAGCTTAGCGTATCTTCTAGCCCCTTCTTAAGAAATAATAATTTTGGACCTTTTTCGATTTTTCCAGAAACTTCTATTTTTACCACCAAATTTGGCGACCAAATTTGTCACAAGAGTCACTCCTATTCATTTGAATCTTTCTCGTTACAGTAATCTTAAGTTAATAAACACAAATGAATTTTTCGAAATATGGTTTATTCAAAAACTTTTAATCATTACTATTTCCAACATCAAATATTTCCGACATCAACTGCCCCCAGCATCAACTATATAATTTCCTCCGTTTAAATACTTTTGATTAGAAACTGCAAACTTTTCCCTTTTCAAACAGTTAATTATTAAATTTAAATGTATCTGAATTATTTTAATACTTTTTATGGATGTGCTCCGAATAAAAACTGAGTTAAAAATGTCCATTAGAATTAAATTTCATAAAATAAAAATTCGTATCATCAATCCAATTTCCGAAGAAAAAAAAGAAAATTAGAGAATAAGAAAAAGCAATTTTGAAAAATAATTTACTGATAAAACATTTCAATATTATACTGATAAAACTCATAAAATGCTTCCTTGTACTGGAAGAAATTCCAGTTCAAACTGCTGCATACTACTTTAATATATCGTAGATGCACATTTTTGATTAAATCGTATCAAGTCTTACTCGATGTAACTTTACCTTCAACTGCTTTTCGTGCTGGCGAAATTCCATCTCACTAATTTAACTCAAATTTTTGCTTTCCCATTACTAATGGGAACCCCGTAGGAGAAATGTATCACGTTAATGATTGCACGTATGAATAAGGAGATACGTTTACGCATGGATGACGTTATATTACAAGTTCCGAAAACAGTACGTGGGTACTAATTACAGCAAATACGTAATATTCCATTGAGAAAACTTTTTAAAAGCCAACATAGCAGAGTGCCAATTTAAAATAAAATCAACCATCCATAGGGAAAGAGGATTCTGGGGAATAAATTCACACTTACATCAAAATTAACAGAACTTGGAAGTAATTGAATTCAAATACTTAACGCATCCATTAACTTTTAAACGTTTTAGGGAAATTATTCATTGCGTTGGGATATTAAAGGGCGAAATCAATAAGCCATTGTCTCCCAAGTGCGATACACGTACCCCAGGGTATGCCATTGATACCATTTGAGTTACGTGAAAGAATTAATCTCATGATGATGATGATGTCGTATCCATGGCGAGACCAAATCAGACGGTACCATTGGCCCAGATGACTGTTTTGGCAGTATGTGAAATATTATCCACATAGACATTTGTTGACGAGAAAAGTACCCCTATTTCTTGTAGAGCAGCAAGAATAGCTGGACAGTCAAAAATATAAGAGGTGTTAGCTCTGTATCTAAAGAGTTAACACAATTCCTATAAGTTCTTTTACCATCCCTATCAAACTTAATTCATCTGTGAATAGCCTAGCAATAGTCTGCTATACGGCGGTCTCCACTTATGTTACAGATTTGATGCTTTACAGGCTACTCTCTCAATTTGAAGTAATCTTATAATATATATATATAAATTCAAAAATATACACAAAATATTTATAAGCCTAAGATAACTAGAATCATGATAGTATAAAATTTTAGCCACAGTGGTGCTATAGCAAACTCCTGGCCTTAGGAACCAGGATTGCGGGTTCAAACAAAGTTTTGCGGCTAGCCAACCCTCACCTGTTAAACCTATAATAATTACTAGAATATTAGATGAAAAGACTTACCACGTGAATACAGCAATGGCCATTTTACCCAGGCGACAGAAAGGAGAATATCATAAAATTAGTAAGTTATGATAAAATAACATTAAGTCAAAATGTATACATTTAAAAACTCTAAATATTGTCTTAAAATTTATAGAAAATGAAAGTACAACCCAGACATATACAATTAATTTTAAATAATATATATTATTATTAATTTATTTAGCATGAGGCGCCATCTATCGATTAACTGTACAACTAATTAAAAATGCTAATGTTATAAAAATTTCTTACATTAAACTGATAGGAATATAACAGTATATAAAATTAGCAGGGTATCCTTGTTCCATACAGTGTTTAATAAAGTTATTAAAACTTAAATATATATATTAAATTTATCACTAACTAATACATTATTACGATAAATATAATTAAAAATAATATTTCTGTTTATATATAATATATATATATATTAACTGGGGTACTTCTTATAATTATTTTCGCTTGAGGAAGTACGCGAGGTTTGGCCAACCATTTTTTAAGAGAGTGTTACTATCTGATTAAAGAAACTATACGTGCCACATTCAACTTTTCCAACGAACAAGATATGTTGAAAAAAAATGTTACTACCTACTTATGTGATTTTCACGCAAATAGCACATTTTTCGCATCCAAGTCTTAAGTAGTAAAAATTTTAAAAAAACTAATGCAATAAATAAAATAAAATAACAAAATTAAGTCTTATTGTTGATAAACTTTTTAATTTGAATTTGTTGGAAAATGTTATTTCTTTTCGAATTAAATAAATCTAATGGACGTTACCCTATCTTTCTTTCTACAACGAAATACACCACCAGATGGCGCTCTCCCGCATGAAATCAAATTTTAAAAAATAAAATGAATATCTGATTCTCTAAAGATAAAAATGTATTGAGTTGTCATACGAAAATCTTATAGTAGCACAATATATTAAAACTCTGACACATTGCAAAGTGAGTGAAAAAACCCACGAAAAATTTCGTTTTTAAAAAGAGAGCCTGAAGTAAGTTACATAAAAACAAGAAATAAAACCAAACATTAACAGGAACCAAAAAGAAAATCTCTTTCAAACTTGTACAGAATCATATCCTGCGCTCCAATAGCTTTTCTTTCTTATTTATTTATTATTATTTCGGGACGATTCGAAATTCTTTGACTAAAAATGTTTTCTTTATTCAGCAAAGTTTTAAAAAAAAAAAACTGAAAGCTTTTTTTTTATCGCTTAGCAATAAATTCTGAAGAACTAAGTAAACATGAATTTATGTTATCTGTATACTCTCTCTCTCTCTCTCTTGTGTTGTCCTGTTTTTAAAATCTTTTTCAATTGCCATTTCTGTGTCTTTCACTGCAATGTATTGGTTTCATTGTTTGGACGGTTTTATTTGTTTCTTGTTCGTGCAAGTAAAATTTTTGGTCTAAAAACTAATGCAAAATTTCGGACATTTAAGGCTTAATAATCATGAATTTCTATGGCTCTTCTAAACATTATACATGTTTGTATAATGCTTTGTTAATTATTTGTATTGTGGTTTGTAAGGAATTAATATTCCTTCTTTCCTCTAATCCGGCTAGATGTGTAGGAGGAACTAAATGATTAGACGACTTGATGAACTAAAATTAATTATTTATCTCTATATTTAACACAGACACAAATCACACTCTTATTAAGATAAATTTGATCAACTAGAGCGCGAAGGTGATGCAAGATAGTATGGGGACAATATATACGATCATGAGAATATATCCTTACGATAACTTATACAAAGCTTGATTTAAAAAGCTTGTTAATGATTTAACTATCTAACTCCTATTTAAACAAAGATTACAGTACCTGAACTCTTGCAATCTTTACAACTATTCGACGTTGCCTTGAACACTAATAGTTGACTTCAGCACTTCCTAGAGATTCCAACTTCACGAATCGTACACTGTTTAGGTAATACTGCCGAATTGCTAGCTTCTCGTTAATTCACTTCACATCCGAGCTATCCTCACTTCACTAATCTTTAATTCTCACTTCACTAATCTTCGATTCTCACTTCACTATCCTTTGAAACTCACGAATACAGAATAAATATATTAAATTTTATTTGCATAATCACGTTTTCTTGTCTTCGGTGAAAGTCGGTTGAAAGAATGCTTGCCCTAAAGGAATCCCCAAGGAGTTAGTGAGAGGACGCGTATAGATCCGTCACAGGGTATTATTCTAAACCATTTCAAATGCGAGCGAATTGTGTCAATTTCTTAAATTACCCTGGAACCCTACAATGAAATTGCTTCTTGGGTGAAAATACCCGATCCGGAATGAATTTAATGTTTTGAACATGAATGGTCACCCTGAAAAAGTTGAGTGGTTTCTACTGTAGAGAGAGATTAAAGTTTTCGTGTTATAAGGGTGAACTATTGTAATGCAATATATACATTTTACTAGGTTTTATATTTTATAACATTTATTTAATTATGTCTTCTTATTATTTTTAAATAATACTGAACTCATTGGCGCAGCAGCCCATGAGGACCAAGGCCTACAGTGCATATCTCAGTTTACGCTGGGGTGCATGTGCAGATGTTTCGTTCAAGTGGTCAGTCTGACGCGAAACCCCCAGTTTCCAAGTAAGCTTGGTACTCATTTATCGACCCATTGAAGGGATGAAAGGCGGAGTCGACCTTGTCCAGCCCGAGATTTGAACCCTGGACCTGTGGCGTGGAAACACGATACACTACCACTCAGCCACTGTGTGTGTGGGCTTCATTTTTAAATAATGCATCCTATATATGTGGGAATCTAACCGAAATCTTCCTAAAAAGTTAGATTCTTCAGATGGCGGGATTTTTATTTGGCAGAGTGTGTGTCTAGGGGTTTTTTAGGATGCACGGGTTATAACTTTTAGAAATAAATTAGACAATATAGATTAAAGAAACTATTTTATGAACTATAGGAGAGTATTTACACGGGGAATATTATACAGAAAGGAAATTAAGACATGCAATCATTTAAAAATACGGGAACATTAATATAGGAAAGATAGATAATTCCTTTTAGGAGGACGTTAAAGATCAAATGAAACTCATTATTGGATGCGTAGGTGACTTACCGCCAGTTCTGGCGAAGAAACGCGGACGCGCTGATGCGATGCTTACTAGTCTGTAGTTAGAGGGCCTCTGACGAAACCAAAACGATTCAGCTTTTTAATAAGCACGCTAGATGGCGTTGCTATGGAATGCTTTTTTAGCTAACATTGCCGTCCTCTGCAAAGGGATGATCTAACCTTTTACAAAAAAAAGAGAAAGTTCTATGGGATATGCTACATATATATTACTGTGAGAATTCATTGACACAAACACAAAATTTTTACAAATGTTGTTTAATTAGTAAAGGTTAACTTACATGCCCAGTATAGCAATCTAAAACAAAATATGTCTTCCTCCACCTTGAATGAAATCCTGTACATGGTTTGGCATGGATTTCACTAAATTAAAGCACAAAGTTTTGATCTCGTCATCACGAAACTCAACTTTTATAGAATTCTTGATCATTGTTTTCTTTGTTAAGCAGTCCATTTTCCTTTTTTCACACGCTTCTTTACAATGCTCCATAAATTTTCGATGGGATTTACATCGAGTGAATTACCAGACCAATCCAAGACCATTATTTTCTGTTTTTGAAAAAAATTCGTTGTTAGCTTAGAAGTATGGCCTGAAGTAAGATCTACATGAAGACCCTCTAATGGTGTTGGACTTTTTGAGAGTGAATGAGATCATGGACTTTGGCTAGCTTGGCTGGACATGGAGATGAGCAACAACAACATTTTGCTTTCTATTATAGAAAAGTATTGTTTAAATTTCCTTATCCCTTCAACTGGTACAAAGCTGCCGGGTTTTCTAGAAGTAAAATAACCCCAAAACATCTGTTTCTGAGGGTACTTAACTGCTTGAATACGATGTTGTTCCCTGATGGGTTCTCCACTACTTCATTTGACAAATCTTGGTCGAAACCTTTGCACAAGAAAATGCGTTTCGTCGCTGAGTTTAGTTTTTATCATTACTTTTGAAAAATATAAACTTCTGATCATCATTACATCTATCATTTGAAGTTTTTTGGAGTAATGAATTAAGGAATCTGACTACGTTCGGAGCCGTAATTTTGCCACTGCGTATAAATAAATGTACATATGTAACAAAAAAGACATCTAAATTTTATGTTTCCAAAGTCATTATCAATAGATCAGATTGTGGGGCGCTCCCCCTAGGGAGCCGTGATAACTCTACAAGGGGGGCGCGAGTATAATGAAATGTCGAAAACAAAAGATTATTTTTAAAAAAAATTATTAATTTACTGAAAGTAAACAAAATACATTCTGACATAATTTTTGAAAAATACACATTTACACTGATATAATACACTTATAAATGCATGAGTGTATTTTATAATTAATTTAACAATATCAAGTTAAGAACTAGTTTAGTAATTACCAGTGACCCCATGGACTTGTCATATATAAAATTACTAGCCGTTACCCGCCCGCTTCGCTGGGTATTTCATGATGTTTTATAAATTTTTACTGCTTATATATATGTATAAATTATTGATATCTAAGTCCTACATTAAGAATTCAATTGAATTGAAAAATATACTTATACCTGTAACTGTCACCTGTTGATAAAAAAAGGGCAGAACTCATCTAATTTGTATTTTCTAAAAATCTCTAAAATTGAAGTATAGAATGATGTTTGCTCTTTCGTAACTCAAAAACCAAGTGGATTCCCACAAAACCAATTTTCGGTGGATCTCTACTCCGTAAATTGAACATGCAAGCCAAATTTCAAGTTTAAATCTAACAGAAAAAAACAAAAGCTTTACTATCAATATCCCCGTAATCCCGTTGAGAGCCGTTTTCCAAAATTACCGCTCTTAGCGGATTTTAATTCAACAAAAGAAAAATGCAAACCAAATTTCATTATTATAGTCCTTATAGCTTGAAAAAAGTAATTTTTTTTGTCAATACGTCCCAGTAACCCCCTGCAACCCCCAGAACTTGATTTGCTTAAAATTTATTCTTAGTGGATCCCTATTCAACAAAAGAAACATGCTTAACAAATTTCAAGTATATGGGTCTAACAATTAAAAACAGTAATTTTTTTCTGTAACTCCTCTTGACCCCACGCAAACATCCTTAGGAGTCAATTTTCGTTTTACTCTTTGTTAGATGAACTCTATTCCATGAAAGGAACATGCCTACCAATTTTCAAGCAGGATGATCAAATAGTTTAAAAATGGAAATATTTATCGATTACGCCTCTTAATCTCCCGAAATTAAACTTAGTAGTTGATATTCGCGGAACCCATTTTGTAGCGGTTCTCTACTTTACGAAAGGAATCTGCTTATCAAATTTCAAGACTGTATGTCTTACAGTTTAAAAATGGGGATAATTGTCTATAACGCCACTTGAGCCCCCGCAACGCCACTTCTGGGTCTGTTTTCACAAAACCCATTTTGTAGGGGAATTGCACTCTATAAAAGGAATCTGCTTAGCAAAATTTGAAGACTGTGCGTCCAATTAATTAAAAATGCAAAAAAATTATCAATAACGCCCCTTGAACCCCCGCAAC
The DNA here is from genome assembly GCA_019973975.1 of Trichonephila clavata. NCBI lineage: Eukaryota > Metazoa > Arthropoda > Arachnida > Araneae > Nephilidae > Trichonephila > Trichonephila clavata. Next base: position 760 of record BMAO01032489.1, on the reverse strand, counting down.
CCCACCTAGGAGTCGATTTTCACAAAACACATTTTGTAGTGTATTTCTATCCTATGAGAGGAATCTGCTAACCAAATTTCAAGACTGTGAGTCTAATAGTTTTAAAATAGAAATAATTATTTATATCTGCCCTTAACCCCCCGCAACACCCCTTGGGGGTCAATTTTCTCCAAACCCGCTTTGTAGCGGATATTTACTCCATGAAAGAAACATTCCTACCAATTTTCAAGCAGGTAGGTCAAGTAGTTTTAAAACGAAAATATTTATCTCTAACGCCACTTAGAGGTCTGTTTTCACAAAACCTTCTTATAGCTGTTCTCTACTCTATGAAAGAAATCTATTAATCAAATATAAAGACTGTGCGTCTAATAGTTTAAAAATGGAAATAATTATCTATAACGCCCCTTAAGTTCCGCAATGCCACTTGGGGGCAATTTTCACGAAACCCATTTTTAGCGTATCTGTACCCTATGAGAGGAATCTGCGTACTAAGTTTCAAGACTGTACGTCTAATAACTTAAAAATCGGAATTTATAACGCCCCTTAAACCCGCAATACCCCTTGGGGGTCAATTTTCCCCAAACCTGTTTTGTAGCGGATATTTACTACCACGAAAGAAACATTCCTACAAATTTTCATCAGGTAGGTTAAGTAGTTTAAAAACGAAAATATTTATTTATTAAGCCACTTAAACCCCTGCAACGCCACTTAGAGGACTGTTTTCACAAAACCTTCTTATAGCTGATCTCTACTCTATGAA
>BMAO01032488.1:0-23381 GCA_019973975.1 Trichonephila clavata | reverse complement strand
GATTTCAAAAATTTCAATTTCATTTTATGCCTTATACAATAGAGCAAGAGCAGAACTATCCCAAAGACCTGATATGTTGAAACTGTTATAAAGGATTACTGTATTTTTCGATGAGAGATTATTACATGAAATTAAGAAGTAAGCTGCATAAAATCTAAAGAAAAATTACAAAGGTGATATTGAATCTTTATATTTTGACAATATGAATTGGATCCCTTTTTACTCTTTTTTTTAAAGAAAAAAAACAGAGATACAATGAAAAGACACCCACTAGAAATTTTTGAATTGCAAGAGGTCTTGGGTAGAGCGACATCTACCGATATCAAATACTTCAGGTGAGAGATCTTTTTCAATTTTAAAGTGTGTTAAAAATTACTTAAGAAGCACTATGAGAAGAAAAACAACATGGTTATATTATATATAGAACAAGATGTTTTGGACAAATAGAAACAGCAAAAATAATTGATGAATTAGTGAAAGAAAAATCAAGAAGTAAAGTTGTATAGCAAATTGTAAGCTCTTAAATTTTTTTTAAATAAAGTTAAGATTTTTCTTTAGCCACTGAATTTTATATTAACAATATATTTTATTTTGATCATTTAAGGTCAATGAATCTTTTCACTATTTCAGTTTTTCCCTCGAGCCCATGGGCCTCAAACATTTTACCGCCAGGGGCCCCCAACTATCTTAATCTGCCTCTGAAAATACTTATATATTAGCGTAGTTGAAATTGCATAATAAAACTGAAAATATAATTAAAAATTGATTTATTATTTTAATGAAACAAATAAAAAAATTAATTCATCATAAAAACAAATAAAAATAGTACATAATGAAATTTACAAAAAAAAAAAGCATTTCTTGATTTCTTGTGTTTTGTAAATAAGCTTATAAAAACACAGCTCCTCCAACGTTTCATCATTGGAACGGCTTCTTAATTTGTCGCAAATTGTCCTGCCATAGAAAATACACGTTCGAATTCTTTGCTAGTAGGTATTATCGTCATTAAATAGAGTATGTTCTTTTCAGGTAATCACCACGTCTCCCACCATTTCAAAAAAAGAGACTATTCTTTTCGAATTTTTGATGACTGTGTCTCAAATCTAATAGACTGCATTGGTGCATATACCTCTTTGATAACTTTATTAGTTCTTCTGCTACACTTTAAGGTTTTTGTATATAAATGATCCAGTTATTGAATCAGAATGTGAATCAATTTCAAGTGTTACCTCATTTGAAATTGAAGATCTTTGCGACATTCTCCCATACTGTGCCTATATATTTTTTTTTAAAAAAATTCTACGTACATATTTTATAACCGTATATAAATTTTTGAAAAATTCAATTCTTTAGAAAAAATTTTACATATAATTAGACAAAAATTAAATCCCAGAATTATTTATTTTATCCCGGATTTCCGAATTAGAAAAAACACCGGATCTAGGGATTTCGGAATTCCGGGGCTGAAAACCCTACTAAATATCTTCCAAAAATTCTAAATGCCTCTGTCCAAGTTAGCTGACACCTGACATCCTGAGGGTGGAGAAATGTCCGTTTCTGACCCCACTCGCGATGTGGAGAAAGTTACAGAAGAAAATAAGTTTAATATACACACCCTCCTCGAACCTTCAAGGTTCAGCACATGTAAGAAACTAACATTAACCATATGCAGTACAAAAAAAAGTAAATATGATACATTATATGTAATACCAGATTCACAATACTTTGAAAAAAATTTCAAAATATAATAATTCAGACAAAAATTAAATCCCAGGTCCGGGATTTAAAAAACCTCCGGGATTCCGGGCTGCAAACCCTAAAAAATAATAAAAAAATAAAAACGCATAAGAATTTTAAACTTATTTTACAATTAAAGAAAAAACACTTTTTGAAAAAAAATTATTTCAATTTAGTTTTAAAAAATAATGCTTTTAACAAAAATATTATAGCATTTCACTCTCTGGCAGGACATTCTACGCAATATAAAATGAGCACATATGTAGTTGATATACAGATCTCATAATAACCGTAATTGATAAGTTCAACTTTTACTTTCTAGGGACTATTGAAATAACACAGCAGCAAATTAACAGTTTACAAGCAAATCAAACATAATAAGATGCTAACAGGAATTATCCTCAGAATATCAAGACTTGTCTAAAGTTATTAATAACAAGTGTATACTTAATTATGTAGTAACAACATTTCTTCCTTGCACCATACACAACTACAAAAATAGTAATTTAAATATGGCATGTGCGTAAAATGGAAAATTTTATAAAATATTGAATTTCCTTTAAGTAAAATGTTCCATATAATGCGAAATTTTGTTACTTCCAATGATTTTAATCTAAATTTATACAAATTCTGGGGGAAAATTTTATACATGGAATCTCAGAGTAACAATATAATATACATATTTCTTCTCAAACACTAAACTTTTGAAGTTCTCACAATTAATGAGATTCAATATTTTAAGTTCCCATGTTTTTGGAAGAGAAAAATGCTGCCTGGTAATGGAAGGAAAAATATCCATCATTAGTAACATATTCCTGATGAAAATCCTTATTCATTAAACTAATTCTGATGAAGAATATATTTCTTAAACATGAAATTTTCTCATTTTATAAATGTAAAAGTGTATACTAAAGTGTTAAATGCTTTTGGATGTTCTATAAAATACACTACACCGCCTACTTTGCAGTAAGAGACAGTATGAGAACTATTTATTATCCTCTATGAAAATGCATTAAAGAATAATGAACACAAATTAACTATTAATAACTACTCAGAACTGGTCAGCTTGATTCTAGAACAAATTAAAGGGTTTTCTAGTAAAAACTCCACATAAAGAAAAGTTGATTCTTCATAGTAGCTTTATCATAGTGACATCTTAAAAATTAGGTAAAAGCATCTTTTGATCCACAACTAAAACTCCTACCTCTTTAGATATAAATCTCTTCTAGATACACAAAAAAAGTTTTTTCAGAAATGCTCCATAAACAGCATGAAGAACATATTCTTTTACTAATTATTTTATGTAAAATTCAAAATGAAATAACATTCAAATTTCTAATTTTTAAATATTCTTTTAACATGCTAATCAAATAAATATTTATTTCAAAACAAATGTTAATTTTCTAACTCGGAGACAGGATAAATATTTAAGCATAAAGTAACATACAATTAAACCTGTTTTTGTGCGGCAGATAGGACTGCATAAAAAAACCACACAAAAGAAATATTCGAAAATTCACAAATTCTTACATATAATAAACAAATTCGTAGAAATACTACAGAATTTTTTTTTATGTGTGGAGAGGGACCGCATAAAAAAGTTGCACTTACAAAATACACCAATTATTACAAAATTCATAAAAAAGTATTTCCGTAACAAAATAAATAATTAAATTACACATGGAAATATTTTAAAACATTTAGTTTCTCATTGCACATATATGGAGAAATTTTCAAAATGCACAAACAGAATTCACTGCTACTCATCATCCAAAGGCTCATCTTCCTGTGATGAATAAGTTCAAAATCGCTTTCGCCACTTAAAGATATCATTTCAATTTATTTTTTTTGGCACCATAAAGTAAGAAATAAATTTTTATGAGGAAGGTTGTTGGTCAGTTGCTTGAAATGTCACAATAACCAGATATGCATGAGCGAAAACTCTTTTGAAATTTCATACTCCTTTCAGGATTGGTATCTATTTTGAAAATGATTTCCTATTTGATAGAAAGCTGTATCTCTGCATATATTTTATCCACTCTCAAAGAATATGGAACTTCTTGTCCATTGTCATAATCCATCAAATTATTGATAATGCCACTGTCATTGAAAGTTTCATCTTCAATCAAGCATGGCTGTTGGCGCGCTGAGAGAAAGCAACAGAACATGCATTATTGGAAGAATGTTTATAACAAATGAACATAACATTTGAAATGTATATATGTACATTACAGTGACGTAACATACACCCTCACAACCCCCATCTCGCAAGAGGGAGGGGCTCAGAACTCTAGGGGCCCAAGGCCTAACTAACGCCAAGTACGTATCTACCCCATTTATAAAATATTAACAAAGGCAAGAGTCATAACATTACAGTCATTCAAACCCCTAATGATGAGAGTTTAAAACTCAAAGAGCTAGGCACTCTGGTCATCCCCCCCCCCAATGACTATAAAATATTAAAGACAAAACCTGACTTTGCAGGAAGGTCTCCTAACATTCTCCATTGCCACTGGTACATTGATAGAAAACATTTCAGTGGCACCAAAGCCATTGAAATTCCTACACGGCATAAAAAGAGATTTCACAGAAAAAATGCACAAAAATAAAATCGCACAAAAACAGGTTCTACTGTAGTTTACTTTGAGTAAAAAATGTAACTTAACCATAAAAAAAAATCAAGAGTTTTTGTATGAATACATTACAGATAGAAGTTGGGTATTATATTTTGTTTGGTTTTAAATGAAAATAACAACAATAATAATTAATAAAAAGAACAAAAAAAACAGGTTATAACAATGTTTCTTTCAAAGACATTAGAAGAGACATACCATGAAAAGAGATATGGAGAATGTTGATTCAAATCAAATATTGGTTTTGACTGTTAATGTAAATAGTAAAGAACTCTACATCAGAAAGTAAAAAATAGAATATATGGCCTGAAAAGACAAAGGAAACATAGTTCTAAGTTCGAAAGGGTGACAGCATAAAATACCCTACTATTGTGAATCTTGAACTATTCGCATTAAATATTTTGGTGAATCTCATAAAACATGAGAAAAATAGATAGTTTTCCAGACATTACAAAAATTGAATACATTAATTAAAAACAATGTATTTTATCATATAATTATTTAAAAAAGAATTTATAATTTATTTATGGTTTATACAATACACAGTAAAACGGACAAGTACAAAAAATTAGTGCCACAAGATTAACTCAAGGATAAATTGTATAGTAAAAAAAAGGAACTAGTTTGATATCCTGGGTCTACGCGCCAACCGCTGTTTGACGTGATTCTTTATCACGCCAAGCAGTAAATGTCATTGGAATAGAATCTAAGACGGCGGCCTACCGGTAAAAGATCTCAAGGAAATAATTTTAAAGAACTTTTGAAATACAGTAAAATCGATTTCAAATGATGAATATAGGAAGAGAATGAGACTAACCAAGATCAACAAATAATGAATATCAATATAATAAAAAAAAATCATATTTACTAATAGTAATATTATGTAGTATACAATAATCTTATAAACTTTATAGTAATTATTAGATATAATATTATATAGTAATAATTATTATACATTCATATAGTATTATTTAATAATAATTATTTTATATAATAATAATCATAATATAATTTAATAGTTTTTATAAAAAAGAATAATCATCGCATCGTAATATAATAAAAATCGTACATATAAGAATACTCATTTAACATAATTATAAATAAATAGTAAAATAATAACTATAAACAAAAAAAATACCAAGAAATAAATAACATACTTACAAATAAATAATGTAATAATAAGAAAAATAACACATATGTAATATTTATAAAAAAAACAATTACAAATAACGAATATTATATGATTATTAAACATTATAATTGTATTTTATTACATTATTAATAAAATAATTCCATAATATATATTAAAATGGATAATGAATAGCAATTAAAAAGTACTGAAAACTTGAAATGTTCCAAAAACTGCAAGTTCCTTCAACGAATTTCATCAAACAAGGAACGTTAAAAAAAAAATTTTTTAAAAGTAAAATAAAATGAAAAAAAAAACATTTTTAAAAAGTAAAATAAAATGAAAATAAACCATTTATAGCAATAATTAAAAATACAACACTCATTCTTTTAAAAAAATATCCTAGTACTCACCAATGATATTAGAAATATCCATATTCAAAAATAGCATTAAATAAAATAGAAGACTGAAATAATAGTTTGATTTGGAATTGCAATGAAAATGGTTAAATTGTAAAAGAAATTGAATTAAGATCATCTAAAGTTAATAGGATTACTGTAGGAACAAAACCACAATAAAAATTATTTCTTATAAACATTATCTCCTATGGCAACCACCATCACCAGACAATAAAAATATCAAGGTAACCATACTGTAATGTTATATATATCCCCCATCTTGGTGAACATAAACAACAACTTGGCGTCTACCCCGTGATATCACCCGCACTGAGAAGAACCAAGATTAATAAAAAATTAATATCAATATAATCTAAAAAAATATTTACTAATAGTAATATTATGCAATAAAGAATAAATAATCTTATAGTAATTATATATAACAAATTTTACAGTAATTATTATATATATTCATATAATATTACATAGTTATAATTATATATTTATATAGTATGATTTAACAATAATTTTATATAATAATCATAATATAATTTAATAGTAATTATAAAAAAAGAATAACCACATTGTATTGTGATATAATAAGAAGCGTACATAAGAATACTCATTTAACATAATACTTATTTATAAATAACATGTAATAATAATTATAAGAAATATAAAAAAAAAAACAATTACAAATAATGAATACTATATGATTATCATATATAATAATAATTGTATTTTTATATTATATTATTCATAAAATAATTACATAATATGTATTAAAATTAATAATGAATATCAAATTTAAAGTACTGAAAACATGCAATGTTCTTTCATCAACAGGGAACATTAAAACAATATTTTTAAAAAGTAAAATAAAATGAAAATAGACTATATATATTTATTGCAATAGTTAAAAGTACAACTCATTGTTTTTTTAAAAAAATATCGTAGTACTAACCCATGATATTAGAGATATCCGTATTCGAAAACAGCACAAAATAAAACAGGTCTGAAATTATACCTTGTAATAGAGCAAATGCAATTAAAATGGTTACATTGTTAAAGAAATCAAATTAAAATTGTCTGAAATTAATAGGGTTACCATGGGAAAAAAAACAAAAGTTAAACCTACTATCCCATAGCAACCATATGGCCAGATGTTAGAAAAATAAAGTTAACCATATTATAATGTTATCCCGCATCTTGGCGAACATAAACAACAATTTAACGCATAGACCCAGGATATCAAACTAGAACCTATATTTAATATCAAACAAAATCATATATATAAATAGGTATGCTTATTTTCACCTGAAATTATTCTTAACAATTCACATACATATAAAACAAGAAATATACAAAAAAACCATACACCAAAACAGATTTTGGACCTACCTTGATACGTTGTATAATATCGCGGCTCTTCTGAATTGCCTTTTCGTATTGTGTATTTCCATACAATACTTCATCAGTTTTTGTTGCAAGTAAATCAATATCACATGATATTTTATCTTTATGTGCAAAATATATAGTTATGCCAATAGCTGCAGCTGATGCTACTAGTGATTTTGTAACAGGAAAATTTTTTACATGAGTAAAATTGGAAGATGTAAATTTAATGAAAGATCTAGTTGAGTTACGCCATAGAGTACTGCTAAATGATATAAATGAAGAGCAGGAGTTTCTACAGAACATTTTATGTAATAAAATTGCAACTGAACAAAAATAAGTTTATACTTAAAAAAATAAATTGCAACAGATTAATTAAAACCAGAAAATAATTAAGAAATAGGCATAAATTTAACCTGACCACAATTTAAAACTATATATTAGCAAAGTATACCCCTCATAGAAACATTTTTAAAAAGAGAGATCTTGCATTTCCTTTTCGTAAAATCGATAACAAGCGGTAAACAACTGTTAGGCAAAATAAAGATTAAAAGATAATCCAATATGCAAGTTGATAAATTCTATAAATGTTAGGAAACTGATAAGAAAATAACATTTATTGCATAGTACACTCTAAAAACTTAAAAGCTCTTCAAAGTGAAATAATCAAATATAAAAACAATATAACTAGTCATTAACCGAAGCGCTGTATCATAAAAATACACAGATAAAATAAATTACAGAGCTTCCAGAAGAAATTCTTTTCGTTATACCCCACAGATAAATTTTTTTTAAAAATTATTTCTCTCACGTGTTTTTTATTATTTTAATTTTAATTTAATGACAATAGTAATATCTATTAATAGTGTTTTTCAGATCAAGAAAGGAATGAAAATCTTTCCAGTTAATATCTTATGGGATTTGAGCAAAGGAAGTCGTTAAATAGAGAGAACTTTTTTACGTGAGTAAAGGGGAAGGAAGGAGGGGGATGACATGAGTAAAGGGGAAGGAAAGAGGGGGATGACATTCTGCAGGGTTACAGAGCAAAGCAATTTTCTCGCCAATATCGGTGCTTGCTTTGAATACGATGCCAAACATTTCATTTTCTCCCTTGATGTAGACGTATTCGCATGGTAAAAGCTGGCTTCTTGTCGAAAGCATATTGGATAGATAAAAAACTATATATAACCATCTTTCGAAATTGCAAGTTTAAATACATGCTACAAATTTATTTGTTCAATATTTTTTAAATAAAAAGTTGAATTATGTAATTGCATGGTAAATAATACGATTACGAGCAGAAAGCGCTCACATTCTTGTTTATGATTGTTTTTTGAAGCTCCGGGTTTTTAACGAAAAGATATTAGATTAATTTTAATAAACGATCACTCATGACCCAGAAATTCCAAAAGGTTATGAATAAGTATTTCAAATAAAACCAAGAATGATTTAAGAGGCGATCTTTCCAAAATGTAATTACTGTAAGTCGAAAGGGTAAGTAATTTGATACAGAATAAAAAGCGTTTACTAAAGTGATTTGTGTGTGAAATGCTTGTTTTCAGATTAAATTTTCTGTATTACATAATACAATGTTTGATTATAATTTTAGATACATTGAGCTAATGAATATTCATTGATTGAATTTTTATTTACTCGATTATTTGTTTCGCTCATTCTGTGGGTCGTCAAATTACAGTTTAATCGTTACGTATTCGTAAATACTTGTTTTATCAACACACACAATTCAATATGTTTATATATTCATAAGAATACAAGAATCGAATGATAGATTGACCGGAAGCCCTGATTTTCACTCTGACAATGAATCGAGTTTCTCTGATATTTTTGTTTAATATAAACGAATTTTTTTTAAAAGCGTAGTATTTTATGACTAAGTATTAGCTTTCTCTATGTAAAAATAAAAGAGCAGACTTCCAAAATTAACTAGAAACAATATATATATTGCATACTTGAAAGCTAAATCAGATTATAAATTAAAATCATTTTCAAACAGAAATTAGTACATCCTACCATAATATAATCATATATCTATGCATATAATGTATAAACTCGACTCAATTCGTTACTAAATTTATGCCGAAAGTAAGTAATATAAAAAAAATTCTTTTTTAAGTCAATTCCTGCTTATAGAAACTGGATGAATAGAAAGTATTTTATTAACGGCTGAAAATTTGGACGATATATATATATAGGGATTGAGTGAACTAATAGTAGGAATTGAATAAAGAGCATGGTTTGTCTGCATTGTTGTAATAATGGCTAATTTGGCTGAAAAACTAATAATCAATTAATTAAAATTTGAAAAATCTTTATTAACATCAAGTGTCATCCTCTACAAGTTAAAAAATATTATTTGAACTTGATAGGATGAATAGAAAGTATATTATTAACGATTGAAGATTTGAACAAGATAAATAAATCTATAGAGAGAGTTAACTAATAGTAGGAATTGATTAATGAAAAAGAGGGTTTCATTACATATTACTGCTGAATGCATATTTGAGTAAGCGATTCCTTTTTTTTTTTTTAAATTTGAGTTTGAACAAGACAAAAATTTAATTACTTACTGCCTGTGTTATAGTTTTTAATTAAATGGAATAAAAAGCCTAAATCTTACAAGCTATTATTAATTTACAAAGTTTTCTTATAAAAAGAAAGATTAACAGGTCAAAATTCTCGTTCCATAAAAAAAACCATAGTATCCTATGGTTTTTTATGGAACGAGAACTCTCTTATGGTTTCCTTTTCTAAAATAACTATATTAAATGCCGAATTAGAAATAAATTCACTTATTTAAATGCGTATAAATGAGCGAAAATGTTTCATTGAAATATTTTTTACCTTAGCAACAATAGAAACCACAATTTCACACAGTTGTTTTTTACAGTAAATTATTTTAAATAAAAGGGGTGCATTTCTCTATGTTAAAAATCATATTCCAATTATTTACAAGTTACTAAGAGCATTTCTAAATTTATATTAATTTAAATCATTAAGAATACACAGCATGTTTTAATTTTTTTTTTAAAAAGCGGTCAGACCTTTTGACTAGATTTTCTTGCCGTAATTTTATATACTTTCCAATTTTAAATAAAGTTTATCCACATAGAAAAATATCTAATTATAAAACTGAAATTTTATTTCTAAGCATGCCCCTAAAATTTTAAAACACATTTTACCTTTATGATACACACTTTAAAAAAAAAATGGACATCATACTTAAATTCCTGTTTAATTTAATTATTGAGTTTTTCAACTTTCCTCCCCCAATTTTTCAGACAGTCATAAAAGCCTAATTCTTACTGACTAGTGTGGGAAAGAAATGAGTGAGTAAATCTTATTTTTTTCCTGCTTCGTAAACCTGCATTACATACATATGCTTCAAAAATAGTTTATTCTGCTATATTACAGTATTACTTCTAATTTTTATTCTTCCGTGTTCACTTTAATAAATCATGAAGTTGGGGAAAAAATTACTTTTGAATCAAAGATTTTTTTCAATCCTCTAGTGTAGATCAATTATTTTTCATCCAATGTTCTATACAGAGAATTGTACCAATTCTAGTTCATAATGACGTATATAAACTGTATTGCGCAAAGTGAGTAAAAGAATCTGATAAAGCATTGAATGTGTGATGTACAATCGCAAAATGTGTAAATGACACAGATAATTTTTATCAAATTGCAACTATAGCATTTTTTTTAAAAATAAAAGTACGTTTGATCTCAAATAATTGCATTATACATTCACATGTATATATGCAAACAAACAAACTTTTTAAAGAAGCGTGCAAATAATCAAATATCATCCAACCTATAACGTATATGAAATTGGGACTGTGATATAACACATGAATTTTTACAAATTTGGTAAACTGCAAAAATTACATTATATTTTTTAACATATATTTTATACAATTGATAACAAATACGAGTACATTTGTTACTTTGATAAATAGTTTTGAAATGAGACAATGTAAAACATAGTTTATAATTAGAATATAATACATTGTTGCACATTGTGATATTGGTTGCTAAATAACACAGAAACATTGGATTCGTAGATATGTGGTGCCTCAATTTCAATAGTATGTGACTGCATTAAATTTGACAAAACACCGTTTTCAATAGTTTGACCGAAAAAACCGAAATTTATTTTGCTTATTTCACACAATTTTCGTATTATTCTGCTCTCTATATTTTAATGATGGATTATATCTACAAGAAGCTGTATCTTTGGTTGAGATTTATTTTTGTGGTAATTTAGTTAAGAAAGAAAAAATACAGCATTATATGTAACAAAATGTGTTTAAAATGTATTTGATATAACATGACCACGATAAACCTGGTTCGCCATTTAATTAGTTATAATTGTAAGGGGATAACAGGATGTTGATTCATAATAAAATAATTTCTCATCGGAAAATTGGGCAAATCTTTCTTAATAGCCTGTGTTATGTATAGTCAATGAGACTAGGAATAATCAAAGACCTTCCTTTCTCTCATCTTTCATTGAAATATAGAGGCTGTAAGCAGTGGCGGATTAAGCGGGTGTCGGACTTCAACATTGGTAGGGGCCCCAAGCTTGATGAGTGCAAAGGCCAGCGACAAACCAACCACGCCAGCTTGGAACAAAAAATGGGAAGAAAACAAAGTTACAATGAAACCCCCGCTGGAAATTTATCGGCATGCAAGAGAAATCCTAATGTCGAAAAACTTTTGAAAATATTTTTAACAATACCGATATCGAATGCATCAGGTGAATGATCTTTTTTAGCTTTAAAACGTGTTAAAAATAATTTAAGAAGTACTATGGGAGAAAAGACAAATTGAAGAACATGGCCATATTATATACAGAATAAAATGTTTTGGACAAAATAGATATGGTATAAATAATTGATGAATTTGCCAAAGAGAAATCAAACTCTGTATAGCAAAACTGTAAGTTCTTAAGTAAGGTTTTTAATATTTTTTTATACATACAGTTAAGATTTTTCTTTCGCCGGTGAGTTTTATTATATCCCTATATTCTATTTTGAGAATTTAAAGTAAATGACTCTTTTCACTATTTTAGTTTTTCGACTCTTATGCCCATGGGCCCCAAACCTTTTACCGCCAGGGGCCTCCAACTACCTTAATCCTCCTCTGGCTATAAGGATTCCCACCTAACAGCTGTGAGTGTGAATGGACATCACCCCGGCAACCTTTGACACCACAAGGAACACCCCCTATTTCGCCCGACATACCGGATGCAACTTGAGCCGTCTGCGATGCTCCCAAACCCTAGAGAGGGCGGGGAGAGAGAACGAAAAGGGATGCCAAAAACTTCTCTCTCGAAAAACAACAGAATTTAGACTGTAATAATCTAATTACTAAGTTAACTCAAAATGTAAATTTGTAAATAATAGCCATGACGTAATTGAATTTAACTTTTAAATTAACCAATATGACGCTACCGTAAAAGAGATAAGACATCTGCTTGGCTTTGTTTCTGGGAAGGAGTGGAGGGGGGGGGGCATAACAAGACGAACAAAGCATTCCTGCGGACATTCCGACACTGCACCCATTTCCTTCCACTAGATAGGCCAAAACTATTTTTGTAAAACATTTTTAAAATGTTACGATGTTAATAAAAATTATAAGCAGATAAAAAATATATTATTTTAGGAATAATATTTTTTGATTACATACAAAATATAAATGATCAAATTAGAAAAAGCATTTGAAAGTAAAGAATTTAATGTACAAAGAGCATATTAAGGAAGAAATGTTTTTCCCCCTTTAGTATGGGCCCCAAATGATTATAATGAAAACAAATACTATCAGTAGCAAACACAAAAATTTTTCAAGGGGGGGGGGGAGTCCACGGTTGAAAGTCTCCCAACTCGTATCATACATCAAGACGACACCAATTGATTCTTCTGATTTTGTTAACAAAAAGCAGTAAAAAATAAATTATTAAACTAATAATTAACATTAATTAATAAAATAAATTGTTAATTACAAGTACTTAATTAAATTTTACGTTATATATACATAGGATTATCATCAATCGAAAAAAATCTGAAGGTCTTTGGGGAGTGTCCAGACCCCCAGGACAACCCCCTTGTGTGAGCTACTGAATACGATTATTGTACAACATATTATTAGCTTTATGGAGATATTCTAAAACCGTTCATAGAATTACACACACACAAACAGTTGAATACCTCTAATAACTGGAGAGTGAGTGAGTGAGAGAATATTAACGTCGCACTGATTAGCAACACGAGGGCTTTTGGCGACGGTCCGCGTAATTTTGAACCACGGTCAAGTGACGCGGACGACACCTGAGCTGGCACCCCCTCTCCTAACTACCACACCACACCAACGGGAGGACGTTTGAGCTCTCGACAGATTTAACGTGCATCGCTCCCCTACCCCCTACACGGCGGATCTTTAGTGGTACTAGGATCGAACCCATGACATGCTAGCCATGATCCGATGCCTAGACCACTCGGCCACCGCGGCCGCAAAATAACTGGAGAGAGAGTGAATATTAACGTCAACCCCTATTCAGCTACAAGAGGATTTTTGGCGTCGGACCTAATAATTTTGAACTATGCCCAAAGGATGAGGAAGACACCTTACCTGGCACCCCCTTGTCTTAATTTCCATCCCACACCAATGGGAGGATGTTTGAGCCTCGACACATTTAACGTGCATCAGCCCCTCTACAAGGAGGCCAATAACTGGAGGATAAATATCATAATATTCTTTTGTTTTATGAATCATTTTTCAACTATGATCACGTTTAGTTTCTATACAGGTTGAGAAAACTACCAAATTTTCAATAAATATAGTTCCTTCTTTAAAATTGGATTCCCACGGTTATTAATTTTCAAATTTTTTCATAATTACAAAATAAATCTTTACCTAATATATTCTTAGACTAATATAAAATTATTCATTAAGTTAGATTTTTTTTTCTTTTTAGAATCATTTATAGTCTTTGAGTGTTTTGTTCTATATATTTCTTTTAAAATCAGTCTTTCCGTTTAAACTCTAAAACACTGGATGTACTTTTATAACTTAATTCCTATTTTCTAATACCGTTTTAAACTTTTATAATGAATAATATTTATTATGATATATATATATATAATTTTATTAATGATTTACTTTGTTCAGATGTACTTTTAGAAACTAATGAACTTGCTTTAGGAACTCTACTTTAGGAACTATTCGAATGGGAATCATAATTTTTTGGATATTTTAAATAAACTTCTAATATGTATTTCGTTACAGAATTATATGGTATTTTAGTTACATTTTCTACACATTTTTTTCAATGATTTAAAACCAAAATATGTTAATTATTCAGAAATAGCCCAAACATATAAACTATTAGCATTTAAATACATTAAGTAGACAGATTCCATATTTTTATCAGTATTTTTCATCTTCTATTTATTACTTGATTTCTATATCTGTTATAACATTGAGGTGTACGTACGCTAATTTCTTTTTAAAATCCTATCTTAATTATTTATAACTCTATTTCAGTTTTTTTTTTTTTTTTTTTTGACATGGTATCTTAAAAAAATCTAGGACCTGTAAAATATCAAACAGGACTTAATTCCTTAATTTTCATATATTTCATCTTTGAAATGTTCAAAAAGGAAGTGAAATTAATTTTAAACTTAACCTTCATTTTTTTCCTTACTAGTTCCTACAAGTATCATTTTATAGAGTTGTGATATGAAATGTTTTAACTTTTTAAATAATTCAGTTATAATACGTCCAAATGTATTCTTATAACAGAAATATTCTTACATTCCTTGTTTTAAGTCAATGAATATCTTATCTTTAAATAACTTTTCAATGTGTTACTTGATCATTTCGGCTCCTTATTGCGAAGTTTTCCTTTTTCCAAATACTCCTTTTTAAAACTTGAGTTACTTCTCTCAGTAATCCTTAATGGATTAACCTAAGTTATATTAAACATGTTTATTATCGTCAGTATTCAGTTGATATTAGTATTATTCAATTTGTATACTTCATACGAATTAAAATTTTTTATCATGTTGTTACGAAGTTTAAATTTTCCCCTTTCGAGTATGAAAATGATTTAAAAAATTTCTTTTTTCTGATATTTAAATTTGGATAGATATGTTTATAGATTGTGTGCTTTGATAAAAAAAAAACTTAATATTTCAGGGTAAAGATGTAAAGAACTTTCCAAACAAACAAGAATTGAATGCTGTATCAATACTTTTTTTTTACCGGTTTAGAATTGTTCAGTAACATAGATTTTTGAGAAAAATTATTAATTTAAAGAAGAAAATAGAAAGAAACTTAAAAAGAATTCATTGTTATATGTTATACCAGGCATGTCAAACACGCGGCCCGCTAATACAAAGGTTGCGGCCCACGGAGACATTTACAAAATTAAAAATATCAATACTTAAGGGGGGGGGGAGTTATTTTAAAATTTATTCCTGTAAACTTTTTAAAGAACATTTACAACATATTAACCTGTTATCTATTCTTGTTTTTTTAAATCCCATTTAATTATAGAAATAACCTTGAAACAAAAATTATTTTTAATATTTTATCAAATTTTTTTCTCATGTAATTTTATTATAATAAATTAATTTTTAAATGTATTTGTGCATATTATTCGCTATAGATCACTACGATTCATTGTTTGTGCAACTTTTATTTCTCTTTGAAGTGTCCATTTAGTGAGAAGCGAATACCGTGACGTCAGAGGCCGTTGAAGTTTCTTTTTCTTAAAACCTAAAACCCCCAAGATGGCCAAGAAAAAGTGCAATGTTTACTAAATCGTTTGTAGATGAAAGTGGATTTTGATTTTTATTCATACTGTTAGTTCACGGCATACGAAGCGCTATCTGTGTAATTAAGAGAGTAGTGTGTTATTGTGTCTATAATAATGCATGTATAAACTGTGTTTGCGCAATCCCAATTACGCTGCCTGAACTGCGCATGCCCTGCAATTCCGATGTGAATGTAAAAAGAAGTTATGAGTAAAAAATAAACGCCAGTCCACAAGAAACTGTTTCGTGATTGTGTCATGAGTATCGACTAAGAGAGAACCATAAGTATTGACAGTGTTTGCAGCACAATAAGTAAGTGTATTGTGCTAGAGATTCTTGAGTCTACTGCTTAAGTGTTGGATATATCGACACATACTAAATTAAAAAGTTATTTAATAAAAAATATCAAACTTCAAGAACAGAGAAGAAAAGATGAATTGAAGATGGAAATTGTAATTTTTTTTTAAAAAAATGAAAACTGCAATATATTCAAAATTACGAGGCCACGAACCTCGTAATTTTGAATCAGGGTCAAGTGACGAGGACGAGACCTGAGCTGGCACCTCCCTCTCCTAACTTCCAGACCACACCAACGGGAGGACGTTTGAGCCTCGACATATTTAACCTGTATCGGCCCCCCTCTGCGTTACAGATCTTCAGCGGTACAAGTCTCGAATTCATTACTTGAGTCCGTTACCTTGACCACTAGGCTACCGCGGCCACCTAAATTTGCTGAAGACAATACAACTGCAGTAAAAACTATATATTATCACTTTTAATCGCAAGCACAGATAGAAAACCATTTACTGAAGAAGAATGTATTAGTGAATGCTTAACTAAAGCTGAAGAATTACCGTATATACTCGAATTTAAATCCCGCTTTTTTTCCAATGTTAATGCTGCCGAAAATCGGGTGTGGTTTAGAATCGAAGGGAAAGAAATTTGTTGAATGGGGTATTTAGAGCAATTACGGGGTCCCGTATGTAATTAAAAGTTCGTCATACTGATAAAAAAACAAATAATTCGCTTATTAGTTCTTTAAAATTTATTTTAATTTCGTAAAATTTGATATTGATAAAAATTTTATACTATTTTTCATTTTTCACAAAAACTTGTTGAGATTTTGGGGTGCAGCTTAGTTTCGAATAAATACGATATGTCCAGTACAAGTAAATTTTAAGTGTAATTTAAATTGAAATTCCGTAGCCAGCAGAGGTGATGAAATAATCGAGAATTATAGTCGAGTCATGTGTTTTATGCGTAATACATTATTTTGATGCACTCTTTTTGGAAATCTTCATGAAGTGTAAGTAATCCTTGAAAAAGTGGGTTTGTCTTGAAACTGATAGAGCACTTACCATGACCAGTATTATTAAAGGAGTTGCCAGATTAAAAGAAACAAGCAAAAACAGCATCGTAATAGTAATTTTGATCATTTGCATTGTATTATTTCATAGCAAGTACTGTTCTTGGGCATGTACTTGGATATACTGGACATGTTTTAAAATAGTCAGTAAAATTGTAAACTATATTCGAGCATGTAGAATTTGGCATCGTCAATTTGCTTCATTTCTGGATGATATAGAATGTGAATTTATATAGGTCAAACATATTACACATGAGCTTAATAGATTTTGATTCATAAAATGTTAAAACAATTTTTTTAAGTTGCTGGATGAAATCATTTTCTTGGAAATAAAAATTATGAAAGTGCTGAATTAAAAGATGAACATTGGGTAAAGCACCTGACTTTCTCAGTTGATCTTACAAGTCAACTTAACTTAAACTTCAAGTCAAAAATCTTTTTGCTACAATGCTAATTGATAATATTAACGCTTTTAAACAAAAATTATTACAAACAGCAAGAGAAAACTTGTCTCGCCTTGAAAGCTTTAAAAAAAATCTATTTATTAAATCCATTCAATTAAAATTTACAGAATAGTCTCACCAAATTAAATTGTTAGAAATGGAATTCGATCGAATGTTTTCTGATTTTAAAAATTTTGAATTACTATTCCGTTTCTTAACTTCGCCTCTATCTATCCATATTGTAATTGTTGAGGCAAAGTTATAAATGGAATTAATTGAAATCTATTGTGATTCTTTGCTGAAACAAAAATGTTTTGAAGTGGGAACTCTAGATGTTTATACATAATCAACATTTTTTTAAAAATTACATCAGTTCAATATGTTCAACCAAATTTTGACGACTTGCTTTGAGAAAATAAAAACAATATTAACATTAAATTGTATTTTGTATAATAACTTTAATTTTTTTATTATAAAACAATATAAAACATGCATAGTTTAAAAACAAAATGAAATATTAAATGATTATGCATGCATACAATATAATACATTGAGTTTTATAAATATAGAATATAATGATTCTAAAAATCCGGTTTTATTAAATTTTTGAACATTAGAAACATGCGGCCCTCAACTTAATGTAAAATAGCTCATGTGGCGCCTGATATCAAATGACTTTGACATGCCTGTGTTATACCAAGCGTCGGTAACATATGGCACGCGGGACAATTTTCAGAGCATCTACAAACTTGTGAAATAACTATCTCATAAAAAAATAGAATGAATGCATCTAACGCATTTTTATTTAAAGCTATACCTTGTATTTAATTCTTTGCCATAAAACAAAGAGACACGAGAAGATCAAATCTAATTTTGTATCGGATTTAAAGAAAAATAACTGATTTAGCTTTTTCGAGAATGAATGGGACTGTTACAAATTTGTGTTTTAAAACGTTACAGCTAAAAACACGACACCCGTGTTGCTTATTCGAAATGTGAAAGACAGAATAATCATTAAAGAAGGCAATTTTATATAGCTGTATTTCATTCTCAATTAAATCTTCAAATCACTTTAATCTCGCTTCGAAAATTTGAATCGGTCAGTTCTTATTTTTAGTTTCCTAAAATTGATTAAATTTTAATCGAAAGCTAATTTAAATTGTTGGATATCGATGCCGAAGTGCATCTGCATAGAAGATTTATCAGTGTGAACATGTTAGAAGAGGAAAGTTTTATATTAAATAATTACAGAAATTAAGAGTTATGTGAATAAATGTGTCGATAATTACTTGAACGAGTAATATAGATGTGATGGTGTAATTAGAACAGTTAAGTGTTAGCTCAGTTATATTGTCCTTTTCAAAATTATCAGTCTTCTCATGTTGACTCAAAATGTAACATTAATTAACACTATCAATTAATACTCTATATATAAGATGAATGACTTTAAGACTAATTAATAACATTCTATGGAAGACTGGTTCTGTAATTCTAAGCTCTTGGGTGAGAAAATAATAACAGCTGCATTCCAGTTCAAAAATAAAATGATTAATTCTTTCTAATAAAAGGATAGAAATAATGATTAATTCTTCATATAATTTAAGCCAATCGGACCGCCATGTGTACATAAACGTATCACAATTTCGATCGAGCAGGTAAGATTTCGCCGGTCATGAATTTATCAGCAATTCGGAATCTAAATGTGACACCAATAGTAGTCATACCATATAGTAGTCAATCAATGACTACTATAAATAGTAGTCATTGATTGGTAATGTTAATTATAATGAGAAATAGAGTAGATTTTTTTTCTTCTTTTAATATGTGGTCATGGAGTTAGGGATTTTTAAAGTATGATCACAAAGATCGACTGATTATTGAAATATTAAAAAAAAAAAAAAAAAAACTTCTTTTTTCCTTAAATTAAATAAAACCAGGATTTTACAGTTACAATTTTTTCTTTAATATTCAAAGAGCAACAAAAAATTCCTCAGTTCTTAAAGAGAAAAGCATCAAAGCTTCATGGACAGAAAAGTATCAATAAATGTTTTTTAGGTTCGGATAATTTAAGCAAAAAATTTTTGAAATTAAATTTTAACAATGAAAATGAACGGTACTTTTTTGATTTTTCTTAAGGAAACTATAATTGAAAATTTAATATTTCAATTATGATTCATTATTCGTAACGCAATTTTACGTATCAGGATAAATAATGTAGTATTATTCTAATTTTAGTTATTTAATACCATATTGTAAGTTGCTTAAAATTGTTTTTGTGGCTGATTTATAAATATATTATCAGATTTTGGAAAGGTTTATTTACAGGTGGCTTCATTTTATAGCAAAATAAATTTAAAGGAATTTAGTGGGAATACATGTTTAGAGAGATAGATAATTTATCAGTTACTTCTTTTTTACAAATAATTCACTCCTTAACCTTTTTTTTTATATATATGCGATTTGTTTTCTCAATGAAAAAATTGTTATAACTACACATACTATCGTGAAAGACATCTTTTCTTTCAAAATCCGTTGCGTAAATAATAGTCATATATTGATTTTTATATTTTCAAAGGATAACTATACTCTTGTGTATCATAAAGCAACTTTTATTTTTAAGACGTCTTAAAACAAAGAACCAATTTTAAAGAATTTAATGAATTTTATGATTTGATTAACAGAGAGAAAGTTTTACTGTTTTTAGAAAATATGCAAAAAAGATAATCCACAAAGAAAAAAAATCATAAGCAACGTATAATGTACAAGTCAAACTTAGTTTCATAAACTTTCATGCCCCTTAATTGTCAATAAAACCTTAGATCGGGGGTGGCCAGCCCGTGGCACGACTGTGCTGTAATAGTAGCACGCGAAGACTTATGAAAAATTTAAAAATTCAAAAAGATGATTAATATTATTACTACAGTTTTATATTCCTTAGGTAGGTTTGGTCGGTATTCTTTAGTGGTCACATACAAGCGGTTTCCCCCCCCCCTCCTCTTCCACAAACGTTTCCTGCCTTTTTAGCACGTTTTTCACATAGTGTAAAAAAGTAGTTCATTAGTTGCATTATTGTAAAATACAACATGTGAAAAACGCGCTAAAATTACTTGGCCATGCCAATGATTGATATCTTGTTTTTTTTTCTCACCCTCTTTTTTTTTTTTTATTCTTAATCTCTAAACCCATTTATATTTCACAATATTTTGCAGCTTCCTGGTTTAACTCTTGGCTAATAATATTAGTATACTTTCAGGTTAATTTCCTGGTTTTTTTTAATTATTTTATCTATTTATTTATTTTTTTTAGCAAAAAATGATATCTCCAATAAAATCCAATAATCTATCTCCCCCCCCCCTTTTTTTTCTCTCTCTTTATTTATTTATTCATTTTTCACTGCTGCTATCTTTTTTTATGCTTCGTTAAAAAAAAATGGGGGGAGGAGATCTGGCAAAAAAAGTAATCCTTCTTCGTATGAATCATTTTCTTTTTCTGAAAACTGAACCAAATGGCGGGAAAATATCAACAGGAAGTGGTGTCATCAACTGAAAATTTGATTCCAAAGAAACTTTTTTTTAATGTAATTATTTATGCTTCCTGTTTTTTTTTTTTTTCTGTTTTTTTTTTCTATGGTGCATTTGTTTTGTATAATTTTATTATTTATTTTGTATTTGTAAAAAAGTTGGAATTGTTTAAAATGCAAACTTTGATTTTTTTTTTACAATAAAAATTGGACGTGAGGGTGGTTGTTTCCCGAGGGATCGGTTGTAGCTCTAAAACCCTCTTCGGGTGAGCTCGGTTCCTCTGGGCATTCATCATCGTCAACAACTACAGTTTTATTGAAATGCGGTTGTCCCAGACAAAAAAAAAGATATCAAAATTTATTTTAAATACACTTAATTGAATTACAGTAGAAAATTATAAAGTAGAAAATACTCCTTCATTGTTGTGCGAGTAGGCTTTTCAAAGGAAGTGCATTCGTGAGATTTTGGAATTTGATGGAGCATGTTTTAAAATATCTGGAAGAAAACAATGAGAACTACCCAGTGAGTGTTTGATACTCAAGAATGCAGATTGAGTTTGAGATTTAGCTTTGCTTGCCAATACAATGAGGCATTTAAATTTATGACTACAATGAAAAGAGTACACTTTCCTACTCTAATTGATCATGTATCTTCTTTTCTTCTCGATTTTGGAGATAAAGATTAACAATTTCACTTTAATGCACGAACTATCAATTAAAGTTAATAATGCCTCGAGTTACGATAGTTTTAAAAGTTTAATATCCATTTTGCAATATTCATTCAGTGCTAGGTTTAATGACTTTCAAGACAGTAGTAAAAAAAAAAAAAAAACCATAAAAAAAATTTGATATTTTCATACATTTTTTTCCATGATTTCTCGGCAAAACGTTTATTGTTACCCACCTGAAATCCAAGTCGGAAATATTGATCTACAGCTCTATACTACATAAAAAAGCAAAAATATAAGGAACTTATTTGAACTGCAAAGAATCCGAATTATGTTAAATTTTGAAAAGTTGTACGAGCAAGCAATTTCCAAATTTACTCGATTTGGCTGTCAGATATTGTTGTAGGTTTGGATCAATATGTTTTGAACAAATGTTTTTTGTTATGAATATAATAAAATCAAAATATAACTCAAAATTTACTGATATACACCTAAAAAACAACATAATTTTGTTAGCATCTCCTAATACTAATCTTAATATTAATGAGTTGGTTATAAAAAAAAGACTACAAATTCAAAAGCCACTTTGAAAAAGTACTGACTGCTTAGTAATTATTTAGAACTAGATGTCTCAAATTACTTATTTTTTATAGCTAACCTAATTAATTTGTGAACCTGTAAAAAGTTAATTAACTATAAAACTTAAGTTTGTACCTTTGTCTTATTTATTATATTATCTTTGAATTCCACTCTTAGATTTACATAAAAATGCACTATTTGCGTAAAAATTCCATAATAAGCCTACAAGTAACATTTGTTCACCTTTTCCTGTTGTTTTGTTTGTTGGAAAAGTTACAAGTGGCCAGGGCCGCCGCGTGGGGGTGGCAAAATTGTTCACCGCACAAGGGCGCCTGGGGCAGGGGGCGCCAAAATTTATAGTACCTATAGTTTTTTTAATTTAATGTTACTTACATAAAAGTTGTTGATAAAAAAAGTTGCAATTCTGCATGTTTTATATTTCTTAGCAATAAAACAAGATTCTATTTTTTTATATTTTAATTTAATTTTGTTTTCGTTTCTGCGGATTGTTTTCGTCTGTGTAAAACAAAATTTGATTTTCGATATCAACAATAAAAACACGTTCCGTGTGGAGTTCGCGCTATTATACGGAACGTGTTCAAAATCTAAGAATTTGTAACATGTAACAACAGAAATTGGGAATGATTTTATATCATGAATTGGTATCTCTTTT
>BMAO01032487.1:0-19821 GCA_019973975.1 Trichonephila clavata | reverse complement strand
GAGTCAATTTTCCCAAAACCCATTTTGTAGCGGATATTTACTCCATGAAAGAAACGTTCCTACCAATTTTCAAGCAGGTAGGACAAGTAGTTTAAAAACGGATATATTTATCTATTACGCCCTTAATCCTCCGCAACGCCAGTTAGAAGTCTGTTTTCACAAAACCCGTTTTGTAACTGATCATTATTCTACGAAAGGAATCTATTTATATCAAATTTAAAGACAGTGCGTCAAATAGTTTAAAAATGGAAATAATTATCGATAACGCCCCCTAAGCCCCTGCAACGCCACTTGGGGGTCGATTTTCACCAAACTCATTTTGTAGCGGATCTCTACTCTCTGAAAGGAATCTACTTACCCAATTTCAAGATTGTACATCAAGTAGTTTAAACATAGAAACAATTATTTATAACGCTCCTTAACCCCCCGTAACGCCCCTTACGTTTCGAATTTCGGAAAATCCGTTCTTAGCTGATGTCTACTCTATGAAAAGAACATGTCTACCAAGTGTCAAGTCTGTAGGTTGAATAGTTCCAGAGATATCGTGATTAGTCAGTCAGTCAGTCAGTGAGTCGCTTTTCTCCTTTATATATATAGATAAATTGTCTAATGACGTTATAAATTGATAATAAAAAGTTTTAAAGCAAACGTTTATTTTATTCTTTTTAGCGCGTTTAAATAAAAGCTTGTTTTTTAAAGAGTTTTATTTTACGTTTAATTTTTTGTAATATTTTTATAATTGGATGTTAAATGTTTTCTGAAAGGAAAAAGTGTTTAAAGAAGTCTATATAAATAGCAGAGGCAGTCTTAGGATTATTGGGGAACCTTTAAATCACTCAGCCATGTGTTGGGAGTCAGGGAGAGGTGTTTGAAATCTTGGGGGTCCACTATGTCAGGCTGATAGATAAAGGGTGAGCGACAGCCGATATTGAAAGTTTAAGAACCGCTGCTTTATAGCATTATATAACATAATTCTCTAAAGAACTTATATAAAAAGTAACGAGACCATTTATGCTCTTTCCTCCTTAAAACAAGACATCTGTTAAGAATCCCCTAACGAATTAATTCTCTTTGTAACCGCCTGAGGGCGTCTGAACACTATGTAAGTAGATACTTTTGTTTTTGTTTACAATCACTCTGTACGCTGAACGTAGCTCTCCCAACTTGAAGGTGCCAGGCCTAATAACACTGGGTAAATAAACTTAACAATTTATTTAGGGCAAAAATTTATACAGGGGCAAAAAGCCCCTTTTCGATGGAGATTCGTTCGGGAAGAATACACTCCCAAAACAAATCAGACCCTAACAAAACATCAATGCTTGATGTTTCGTCATCCCTACAAGAGTCAGCCAGCTGCAATTTCCCGTTCGGACATAAATTGTACAACATGTTTGTCAACACCGCGTACCAGCGCACCCGATATCCGTGGTATCACAAGGGCTTCGACCCTCTTACAAAAACAAGTGGATTTCTTTCTTAATTGGAATTCCACTACAGGATAGATTTGCTCCGCCGCCTTTTCCATACCGAAGGAATAAATAGACCATCATGGCGAATTGGTTTTAATTTTAAAGTGTTAGCAATATTTTCGCTTACAAAAGTTTTTGAACTACCGCAATCAAGAAGTATTCTTACATTTTGAGAGTTAAATGCTGATTTAATCTCAGCTGTACATGTTTGCAGATAAACATTTTTAAAATAGTTGTTGTTTTGCTCTAAAAGAGAATTACTAATAACTGAAGAATTACATGTTTCATCTTTTTTTGAGTTACAATTTGAATCAATTTGGTAGTTCCAGTGTTGTTAGTTTCATTATTCTTTGGATAATTGGGATCGTTATTTCAAGCAAGCTAAGCAAATTGAGCTATGGTGATTTTGGCTTTTGCATTTGAAACATGAAAATTTATTTGTACGGCATTTTTTACTTACGTGAAAAGACTTAAATATTTAAAACAACGATTAGAGTTTTTCAGAATTTTGATTTTTGTGTGTGGAGACATTTTACAATTTTGCGAGTCATGTGATTCATTACAAAAAATACACTTAGATTGCATAACATTTAGAGCTGCGGCAGAGGGTGTATTTCTAACAAATTTTTTATGAGTATAGCATGGCATTGGGTTACATTTTTTATTCGTAATTAAAAGAGAAGTTTCACGACACTCTATTTCCTTTCTTAAAAATCGTATGAGATCGGACACATCAATTTCACAGCCGTCTTTTTTCTGTCTGTGAAATTCTAAAACGAGATCACTAGGAATAAGTTTTAAAAGTATTGGTATTAATAAATGACCATAAGAACCCGAAGTAACATTCATGGAATCAAGATTTCTTACAGAAACATCAAGTTCATCATATAATTTTCTCAAACCACGGACATTTGAGGAATATTTTACACTTTCTAAATTCAAAATTTTATTCATGAAAGAATTAATTATTACAACCCCTTTGCCAAATCGCTCTTTTAAACTTTTAACACAATTTGTATAGTTATCACTAGTGAGTTCAAACCCAGAAACTACATTGGCTGCCTGGCCTATTAAAAGAGATTTTAAGTATGCAAATTTTTCCCCTTGTGAAAGGGAGTCATTTTTATGAATAGAGCTTTCAAAACTGTTCCAAAAATCTTGCCAGTTTTTTGGATCACCTGCGAATTTTTCGATAGTAAGTTTAGGCAACTTAACTGAATTTTGATTTCTCATTGAATTACTAACTGAAACATTTTCATTTTGAATTAGAGAATTATTTGATTCCCCCAAACTTTCAGTTCTTTTTTCAAGATAGCGTGAAATTCGTTTACATATCCTTAAACATTTTTCCTGATACTCCTCGCTCGCTGTTATTTCTTTTTGCATAGAATCTACAGAAATTAAATTTTCAATATCCTGATCGAGTAATTTTAAATTTTTAGCTCTATCTAAAATTATTTCATAATCCTCATGCAATTCTGATTCATCATTTTCTTCACCCGAATTTAATTTAACTTCAACTTTATTAACTAAAGTCGTTGTTAACTTACGTAACACACTACGTTTAGATTTAATTTTTTCTAATGCATCAGTAGACATTTTGAAACTTTTCAAAGTATATCAACACTTTTTTACAATTTAAAAAAAAATGTAAGCTTTGCTTACCTTGCACTTGCTAGAAGTCGGTCATAATTCAGAAATTCACGTTCACTCAAAGAATTCGTTTTATCCACAATTCAATGAAAAGTTTCAATCTAAAGGTTCTTTTTGGGTTTCGGCTCCATAAAAAAAATATTAATTTATGTTCAGGCATTTTATTAGTAAGTATTCCCGAAAATGGGGTATTGTGTGCAGCTACGCTTAGGGGACAATTGTGTAAGTGAGAGTTTATTCACGTCGGCACTATTGGCAACGGGTATCGTAATTTTGGAACTTGGTCAAATAACGAGGATGACTCCTGAGCTAGTATCCCCTCTTCGAACTTCCACACCACATCAACGATAAGACTTTGAGCCTTGACCATGCATCAGCCCCTACACACAGCGGGACTTCAGTGGCACCAGGACTAGTACCCGTGATCAGCCGGCCACGAGTTCGTGACCAGTACTAGGCTACTGCAGCCACAGGAAGGTAACGGGACAGGTTGCTTAAAATTGGGACGGTATTGTTCAAAACGGTCCGTTACTCAAAGTCACAACTGTATTGCAATGCACATTCAACACTATTGAAATGCAATGAATTAATAAATTATACCACACAAAGGAATTAGAAAAAGTCATTAAACAATTAATTAGGCTTTAATAGGGTATTAGTCATGCAGGAGTAACAGAAGCTAGTGAAATAAAAACTGCTTTTACGAAAATATTGCTAAACCTTAGATAACTAATATTAAGTCAGTGTTACTCAGTAAATAATCATTCAACTCACAAACTATAAACAAGAATATTTTTATATTTTCTTTATTTATTTTTAAAAAAATTGTGTGTGTGCTTATGACCACACGTAGAAGAGAAAACTTCAGATTTATTCTGGGCAACAGAATCCAATTGTTTGAATGTATCACGTTTTCTTTTACGATATTTTCGCATGTGGGCGTTAAGAAGTTTTCTTTTTCGTGCCCATTCATCGGTGGTTTTGTTTATTTCATGCATTTTTTGTATAGGGCAATGTTTAAATAATTATGCATTCTTATATATTTATATATGAGCATATACGATTTAAATGTAAATTAGTCCAATTATTTAAAAAATATTTATAAGTAAATTACTAAAGAAGATTATATTTATATGATATACAAGTTTATATGGTACTTGCGTACTATTGAAACAATGCCGACGTTCAAGATAACTCGTTAAGTTGGCAACCCTGATTTCCCATGTATCGTTCACGCTGAATTGGCAACCATGTGCTTCCAACTATCTCCAATACCGTTGCGATACGCAAAAATACCGTTTATATAACTTATATATCGCTATATGCTATGTAAGGCAAAAAACATGTCCTGAGAGCCGTTGATATATTGGCAACTCTCTCGTTAATTAACTTCATTAAAATTTCGGATTTTAATTCTTATGTCACATTTTTCTGCTTAAATATGCTCTTTTTACTGAATAAAAAAAAAATAGATCCTATGTTTCGTTTCTTCTTATCTTCGATCGAATGCATGAGAATAAACATTTTTCTTTTCAATTATTTTTGATTGCTCTTTTTTCGTTCACTTGCTGGAGTTGGAAGTGGGATGCATGACAGTAATATTTAAATAAAGAAAATAAAACTTCACGGGGGATAAGTGGGGAATAAAATTTTTATTTAAAGAAAATTTTTAAAAAAGCGCCTAAAAAGTTTTCAATTCATAACAATGTGAATATCGCTGACCCGAGCACGATTGCTGGCTGGTGCCGAGTAAATTCGATTGAGCGCAACGCAGCCGAATCTGACGCTTAATTTAGATTCACTCTTCAGCAAAATGCGCCAAAAGAAGTTATCACTTAAAAAACTAATTTATCGTGAGAGTAGTATTAAAATATTTCTATCAAAAATATAGAAAAAAAATGGTAAAAATTAATATTTTTACTCTTGGCACAGGTATTAAACGTCCACAGATAGACTTGTGGCTGTAGATGCATACGTACTTAGTCATTCTGCCTTTCTAAGATGAACAAAAAAGTATTAATTCCGCGTCTGCAGGGGTGGATAATCTATTAGACGAATGTTTAGTTACTTAAGGTTAAATCCCCCCCCCCACACACACACAAAAAAGTAACTTAAAATGAAAAGTACATTCAATACAAATGAAATCAACCGATAACATCTTGCACCGGCTAGGACACAATTTCTAACTGGGATTTTGAACAAGTTGCATTACTGGCAAGCGCCCATCTAAAACAGGGCTGTCCTTTATTTTAGCTTCCATGATTCACATTTATGTAAATAAAACGAGTTGTTCTGGCCCACAAGTAAAACATATTTTAAGACTAAAGATTACTGATGGGGGGGGGGACACAATATAGTTGACATTTATAAATAACTTGCCATTACCCGCCCGCTTCGCTGGGAATTTCATGATGTTTTACAAATTTTTACTGCTTATATATATGTATAAATTATTGATATCTAAGTCCTAGCATTAAGAATTCGATTGTATTGAAAAATATACTGATACCTTTAACTGTCGCAAAAAAAAAGGGCAGAACTCATCTAATTTGTATTTTCTAAAAATCTCTAAAATTGAAGTATAGAATGATATTTGCTCTTTCGTAACCCAAAAACCAAGTGGATTCCCGCAAAACCAATTTTCGGTGGATCTCTACTCCGTAAATTGAACATGCAAGCCAAATTTCAAGTCTAAATCTAACAGAAAAAAAGAAGTTTTACTATCCATATCCCCGTAATCCCGTTGAGAGCCGTTTTCCAAAATAACCGCTCTTAGAGGATTTCAATTCAACAAAAGAAAAATGCAAACCAAATTTCATATTATAGTCCTTGTAGCTCGAAAAAAGTAATTTTTTTGTCAATACGTCCAGTAACCCCCTGCACCCCCCCAAGAGCTTGATTTGCTTAAAATACATTCTTAGTGGATCTCTATTCAACAAAAGAAACATGCTTAACACATTTCAAGTATATGGGTCTAACAATTAAAAACATTAATTTTTTTCTGTAACTCCTCTTGACCCCTCGCAAACATCCTTAGGGGTCAATTTCGTTTCACTCTTTGTTAGAGGAACTCTATTCCATGAAAGGAACATGCCTACCAATTTTCAAGCAGGATGATCAAATAGTTTAAAAATGGAAATATTTATCGATTACGCCTCTTAAACTCAAGAAATTAAACTTGGTAGTTGATATTTGCAAAACCCATTTTGTAGCGGTTCTCTACTTTACGAAAGGAATCTGCTTATCAAATTTCAAGACTGTACGTCTAACAGTTTAAAAATGGGGATAATTGTCTATAACGCCACTTCTGGTCTGTTTTCACAAAACCCATTTTGTAGGGAATTGCACTCTGTGAAAGGAATCTGCTCAGCAAAATTTAAAGACTGTGCGTCCAATTAATTAAAAATGCAAAAAATTATCAATAACGCCCCTTGAACCCCCGCAACACCACCTAGGGGTCGATTTTCACAAAACATATTTTGTAGTGTATTTCTAGCCTATGAGAGGAATCTGCTTACCAAATTTCAAGACTGTGAGTCTAATGGTTTAAAAATAGAAATAATTATTTATATCTGCCTTAACCCATGCAACACCCCTTGGGGGTCAATTTTCTCCAAACCCGTTTTGTTGCGGATATTTACTCCATGAAAGAAACATTTCTACCAATTTTCAAGCAGCTAGGTCAAGTAGTTTAAAACGAAAACATTTATCTATTACGCCACTTATACCCCGCAACACCACTTAGAAGTCTGTTTTCATAAAACCTTCTTATAGCTGACTCTATTAAATAAATCTATTTATCAAATATAAAGACTGTGCGTCTAATAGTTTAAAAATGGAAATAATTATCTGTAACGCCCCTTAAGTCCCGCAACGCCACTTGGGGGCAATTTTCACGAAACCCATTTTGTAGCGTATCTCTACCCTATGAGAGGAATTGCTTACTAAGTTTCAAGACTGTACGTCTAATAACTTAAAAATCGGAATTTATAACGCCCTTAAACCCCACCCCCGAAACACCCTTGGGGTCAATTTCCCCAAACCTGTTTTGTAGCGGATATTTACTCCATGAAAGAAACATTCCTACCAATTTTCAAGCAGGTAGTCAAGTAGTTTAAAAACGAAAATATTTATTTATTACGCCACTTAAACCCTGCAACGCTACTTAGAGGACTGTTTTCACAAAACTTTCTTATAGCTGATCTCTACTCTATGAAAGAAATCTATTTATCAAATATAAAGACTGCGTCTAATAGTTTAAAAATGGAAATAATTATCTATAACGCCCCTTAAGTCCGCAACGCCACTTGGGGGGCAATTTCCACGAACCCATTTTGTAGCGTATCTCTACCCTATGAATAGGAATCTGCTTACTAAGTTTCAAGACTGTACGTCTAGTAACTTAAAAATCGGAATTTGTAACGCCCCTTAAACCCTCCGCCCCACAACACCCTTGCGGGTCAATTTTCCCAAAACCCATTTTGTAGCGGATATTTACTCCAGGAAAGAAACTTACCTACCAATTTTCAAGCAGGTAGGTGAAGTAGTTTAAAAACGGATATATTTATCTATTACGCCCTTAATCCCCCACAACGCCACTTAGAAGTCTGTTTTCACAAAACCTGTTTTGTAACTGATCATTATTCTACGAAAGGAATCTATTTATATCAAATTTAAAGACAGTGCGTCAAATAGTTTAAAAATTGAAATAATTATCTATAACGCCCCCTAACCCCTGCAACGCCACTTGGGGGTCGATTTTCACCAAACTCATTTTGTAGCGGATCTCTACTCTCTGAAAGGAATCTGGTTACCCAATTTCAAGATTGTACATCAAGTAGTTTAAACATGGAAGCAATTATTTATAACGCCCCTTAACCCCCTTAACGCCCTTGCGTTTCGAATTTCGGAAAAATCCGTTCTTAGCTGACGTCTACTCTATGAAAGGAACATGTCTACCAAATTTCAAGTCTGTAGGTTGAATAGTTCCAGAGATATCGTGATTAGTCAGTCAGTCATTCAGTCAGTGAGTCGCTTTTCTCCTTTATATATATAGATTTACTCTTCTCATCTAACTCTTTATTTTTTTTTAAAATGATAATAAAATTATAGGAAGCAACTTGAAATAACGACGTTTGATATCGTTTTTGATACAAAAATACTTCGACATTTGACTCCGTACAATTTTTAGAAAATTTCATCAGATATATTTTGGTTCTAATTGAAACATCTATTTTCAAATATGTTTTCAAACGATGGCATTAATAAGAAAAGATTGCGGAAAGAGGTATATTTCTACCCAGAATTGATTGTTCATTCAAGACACTCTTAGAACATATACACTATCTACCAATAAGTAATTGGACACCTGTAATAAAAGAGATAAACAAAATTTATTCATATTCAATAGTTGGTAAAACCTCCACCTGCCTTAACCCTCCAGGGAATACTTTCCACAAATGCTTGGATGATGGACAGGGAAATTTTCTTCCACTCGGCTTAGAAAGGACATACAAGTTCTTTCCCCGATTTTAGACGGTTATTGCTCTCTCCTTAATTCGGCGATCCAACACGTCTCAGAGGTTTTCTGTAGGATTTAAGTTTGGACTCTATGCAGCCCAGCCCAGTCGGTCCTATCCATTGTCATATACTAAACCATAGCGGACCTCTCAACAGGACAAGTGGCGTTGTCATCCTGAAAGTAACAATTATCCAACCTGAACAATTGCCTTAACGTGTGAATCACAATGTTGTCTAGAATAGTAGAGTAGGAGTCTACGTTAAGTTTCTATGAATTGGGATCAAGGATCCTAGTCCAAACCACAAGAAACATCCCCAGACCATAATTCCCCCTCCATCAAACTTTACTGTAGGCACAATGCATTCTGGCCAAAGGTGTTCTCTATGCATATACCAAACCCAGACTCTGCCATCCGACTGGTAGAATGGAACGAAGGTTCCATTTCTACCAGTCGGAGCTTCGAACTCTAGAAGACCTGTTTCCATTTATCTACGATCTAATTTCGAAGCACCTTGCACCACCTCAACCGAGTAGCGCGATTGGATTTTGTAATCAAAGACTTATGGGTGGCAGACTGACTATAGAAACCAAACAAATGTCCTTCCTTCCGAATGGTATTTGTCGAAACAATAGTCCCGGATTCTAGTTGGAACTCCTAGAGTATGTGGGCCGTCGGTGTGGGCGTTTGTTCCGAATTTTTTTCAACAGCACTCTTTGGTCTTAGTTTCGAGGATCTGCCTGGTCGAAACACATTCCGACAATCACCCCTCACCTACCACTTTTTAATCACACAAAAGCCATTATCAATTTTGGAATATTTAACTCACAAGATATATGTCCCTTAAAGATCAACCAATTTGTATGATATCTGGCAATTACGACCTTCTAGAAGTTAGACATTTCTGAAATTCGTGACATCTTGCATGCGACTAATGCGAATGCTGTTTTCTATACGAGATTTAAGTACAGAAGACGTGACGTAGATCTGGACCGCAGACATGCTCATTAGCATGGGAGTCCAAATACTTATTGGTAGGTAGTGTAGATCGGCTATTGGCGACGATGTAATTTTCAACTACAGTCAGAAGTTGAAACACTCTATTTGATTTCCATGCCAATGTAAAACCTTTAAGTCTAGATAGATTTTACAAGACAAGGCTTTTGTGGCATCAGGATTTGAATCCATGACTCGATAGAAAGCCCACCGTGTAGAGTATAGAGGGTCGGATGTCCTTCCGCTGGCGTGATAGTCTGCAGAGGGGAAGAGCAGATCAGGTGTCGTCCACGTTAATGACTGAGATTCAAAATTACGAGGTCCATCACCAATACCTCACTCTTTCCATGTTGCTTTATAGTGAGATGTTAATAAAAAACATTCGACAGTAAAAAAAAGTTCATGTAATGAGTTCTCGACCATGGCAATTCAGCAATCGCTGTCGCTGTACAGTTTGGAAACATTTTATTGAGATGTTGGCTTTTCACCTTGGAAAATATATGCTTAATTCGTTTAAATAAGCAGTAAGTCTAATAAAAATGTCAGATGTGTGAATCTAGTTTTCTTCGTCAAGTTCTGGCACTAATTAGTTTTCCACTTCACGTAAACACTTGACATGATTTAAAATTTCGCAAACCATAAAATCTCTTCAAAAGTTCACCTTTACTTGTACGATATTCTCTCACAGTCAGCATCAATTAACTTAAGGAATTCTTTGGAATTGGTAATGGTTGATCTTTACGTGAGAAGTTAAGTCTTGTTAACAAGCAGAACGACATTATCTAAGTTGTTGCGCAAACATTTTCTTGATAGAACGTGAAAAAATTCCTCGAGAAGCAAAATTACATCACCTATCATTACTTTTATAAATCCATCTCTTTTATTTTTCATGTCGTAGCAGACACCACAAAATGATACAACAGATACGTTCACAATGGACAGCGAAAATTGTTTTTAAGTACTCCAATTCAGTTGTCTTTTTAAAACAAAAATTCCTTTTATATTAAAATTGTCATAATTTATCTCCAATAAACATTCTAAATTGAGCTCTATTATAGTATACTTTAGTCTTTTGTCTATCACCCAAGTATAAAATTTAAAACTAGCAGCTCTATTTTCTAAACTTTTAATCGATAGACTTTTTAATTTCTGAAATTCGCTTGATAATAATTGAGACAAATAGATTTTAATAAAATTTCTGTTTTTATCAGGACAAATTTTATCTGCCACGCTTTTCCCGGATTGCTTAATAAACTCACGATCAGCACACGGGATTTGTTTTTATCTGTCAGATTTGCAACCACTTGGTTCATCTTTACAATAGAATGCGTTTGAATTATAAAAAAAAAAATTGTTAAAATGACAAGTTATATTTATTTCTGACATTTTTTTTATACTTTTGTTCTTTGCTGAACTAGTCGAAGAGAGTCGCCACATACCCTCTTACTTTGGGGGGGGGCTGTTGTTGGACTTTTCTGTTGAAAGACTTCTTGAGCTATACTCAGAGAAGATTGCTTTTCGAGTCATTACTGAATAGATATACATTCCCTAGTACAGTGGTTCCTAAACTTTTGATCACCGCGCCCTCCCCCCCCCCTTATGCTCCAGCCTCACAACGCGGATCCCCCTAGATCAGTGGTTCTAAAAGTGGTCTATATAGACACCCAGGGGTCTATGAAGACCTACAAAGGGTTCACACCATCAAAAAAATAATTTGGGGGGTCCATGAGGCGTAAATGGGGGGGGGGGTCTAAGATAGTGGTTTCCAAAAAACCAGATCAGACTTTAATCTTCGATCGAGAGGAAACCAGATTTTATCAATTTAACATTTATTAAATTTAGTGAGGTTAATTTGTCGTTACTAGGTGACAGCATAAATTTTATTAATACCATTTATTAAATTATTAAATTTCACCATTTCAGTATTTCTTTCCAAAATTAAGCCACAGAAGTATATTATTGGATGTGGCGAATTTTCTCAATTTGTCACAGACAATCCGTCCGAACATTTTAGCCTACGTTCAACATTTAAATGCCCTTACTCAGATATTGAAACTAGGTTTGAAATTGCTTCTTTTTTTTTTACAGTAATACAGCAGAAGACAATGATTTCATCTAGTCACTTCGAAAAAATATGTTATATTACAATAGGAATTAATCAGAATGGGTCCTAATGAAAATCTTAAAATCAAGTTTAGAAACGGATATTAGCAGTTTTGGCTTTAAAAAAAGACAAACCTAAATATTTTTCGAAATTATGGAATATCGTGAGAAAGTTTTTAATTACTTTACCTTGTGAAGGAGTTTCACTGAGTCTGCCAATCTCAAAAGCAAAAAGAAAAGAAAGAAAGAAAGGGAAAGAAAGAAAAAAGTATTTAGCTTTGGAAAAGTTTTGGATATAGCTGATTTCTGTATTGTATTTTGGTTTGTTGAAATTTTTTTAGTTACGCTAATTCTAATTTTTGTTCAAGAGACAATTCCTTTCACTATTGACATTAGCGTCATAATCATCTTCGATAACTGTACCAAATTCTTCTGAATGTAAATAAGGTTTGCGGATAAAAAAATTTAAGAAAATTTACAAACTTGATAACATTTTAATTGGTTAGTCTCTTTTTCATTTTTAAAATGATATGTAAGTACATGTATGATATGCAAATAAAATGTGAATAACAAATTCGCCAATTTAAAAAAAATCGAAATATTACACACTTTCTTCACAACTACAACCTTGTTTTCCCAGATACGAATATCTGACTACGAATCCTGCGCGTGTGCAGTATCGCTCTAAGCTGTAATACAATAGTTTTGGCCCGCTTCCTTGGATAATTCTCATATTTTAGAACTTTTTTTAATTGTACGATGCAACTTTATATTTACAGTCTAATTAATTTCGACCGTTAGGGAGACATAAAAACAAAAACGTGTACTGTTTTGCTAGGTTGGCGATCCCTGAACATATAGTGGAGACAATTTTAAAAATTTCTAGTAAATACCGATTTTTAAACGTGTGAATACCGATATTACAAAATTGTACAAATGGCTCAAAATACCGGTATCATGGTATTGCAATCCCTAGTTCTGATACAATCACAAAAGGATTTAAAAATGAATATAAAAATGTCTTCAAAGTTAGAACTAACTGTTCTTAAGGTTTTATTTTATCTTTAAATTTAACATATTGCACAATTTATTCAAAATGATCCTCTTTTGACTTCACGCGGGACTTGAGTCTCTTATGTCAGTCATCTATCAAGGCACGCACTACCTCTATGGGAATTTCCATCACTGCTTTCTTCTTTGCACGTCATACCGACCACCTGACCGGAACATTTGCTCAAGCATCTCAGCACCCAAGGTCACGTATACTGAGATGGGCACAGTAGGCCTAGGCCGTCATGGGCTATAGCGCCACAAAGTTAAGTTTTACTTATGGCACGATTAGTTATAACAAAAAAAGTTTTTGCAATCATATTTTTCAATTTAGTCAAGATATTTTCTGTGAAATCCTAAAACATGATGTAATCCTTTTAGAGGAGAATTAAATTCTCATTATAAAAGCAAAAGCAAGCACACAAAAAAAAAACTCTATAGCACGTAACAGAACAAACACAGCATTTTGCTGCCAAATTCCTATTGAATGACAAAAATGTTTCCAAATTGTCCTGAATATTCATTTCTATTTCAAATATTTCTTGAATTTATTAAAAAATATTGTACTCTAGTTTACTCCAGCTGGTATTACCTCTCATGTTTAGCAAATAAGTCAAAACGGTTGATACATGTCCATTTAGATCACACTAATTATTCTACAATGTTTACAAGCAAATACAATTGAATATTTAATACCACGCTGAAAACAATATAAAGACAAAAGACTTCACAAAATGCAACCCCAGTCAAATTACGAGGACATCTCAGTTGGCATCTGATTCTCCTAATTTCCACACCAAATCAGCGTGAGGACAGTGAACCCTGAAAAATTTAAACAAAGAAGATTCGACTGATGGTCTGGTCAATATGGTCTTCATATCTCTTACCCACTGACAATATGTGATCATGGATTTCGGAAAGACTAAGTCACAAACGGTCTTTAACCTCTGAGATTGATGGTGTAGCACAAACTAGAAACTTTAAAACAATTGTTTGCAAGCTAATGGTGAATAACACTTAAACATAACATAGAAATAAATGCATTCTGAATTTAAATTTATATAAAATATTCAAAATGTCCCCCCCCCTCCTTTTAAGGAAGAAAAGGTTAACTTATTTTCGCATATCAACGCGTTTTAAGATGCTAAAAGTGTACCCTTTGACTAATGACAAAGTCTAGACCAGGGGTGGCCAACCTTTTTAGGAAGAGTGCCACTTTCAGATACAAAAAACAAAGCATGCCACTTTCCACTTTTTGAGAGGCCGTGGTGATCTATTGCTCAAGGTAACGGACACGAGGCTGGCGTGTCATAAGCTCGAGCCCAGTACCACTGAAGATTCACCTTGTAGGGGAGCGATGCACGTTAAATCTGTCGAGAGATCACACGTCCTCCCGTTGGTGTGGTGTGGTAGTTAGGAGAGGGGGGTGCCAGCTCAGGTGTCGTCCGCGTCACTTGACCATGGTTCAAAATTAAGCGGACCGTCGTCAAAAGCCCTCGTGTATATATATAACTGAAGAGTGCGACTTTTTAATATTCACTCCCTCCAGCTTTCCGAACAAATGAAAAGGTAAAAAAGTGTTACTTATAGGCTTATTATGTAATTTTTAAGCATTTTAAAGCACCAGTCTAAGTAGTGGAAACATAAAAAATAATATAATAAATGAGACACCAAAACACAAACTTGAATTTTAGTGTTGATCTCAGTTTAGTTTATTTCGAACGATATTTTGATTCTATTATGTTCATAATAGAAAACATTTGTTTTCACGAGTGAAAAAAGCTTTGTAAAGCATACAACAATGCAGGTGCATTCTCTGCGCGATAAATTTCTACTGAATCTCAATTAAGTTTATTTAAAATAAATTTTGAATTTTTTTTCTGTCCAAAACAATCGTAATTCAATAAAATTATTAAAAAAATGTTAGTTATTATTTTTTAAAATTCAAAATTTTTTTTACTAAGCCCTTGCGTGCCACCATTACAACTCCGCCGTGCCACATTGTGGCACGCGTGCCGCGGGTTGGCCACCCCTGGTCTAGACGCATGTTCATGGTTTCATTTACTTGTTGAAACCGAGAGCCTCATTCATTCACTTCAAAAAATACAAGAAATTTTTGGATAAGTTCTTTAACTTATAGTGCCATCAACAGTTGACTTAAAAAAGAGGTGAAAAACAATTCTATCACATGATACGGCACACACATCATACGCCAATATTTTGAAAAAGTTAAGGTTTTTGTAATAATGAATGAGTATGCATCGTTATTTTGCGTATTCACTCAATCACTTAAATGAGACCATGTCTCATCGGAGGATGTTGATACGAAAAAAGTCTGAGATCATCAACAATAATAAAGCTGCTTCTCATTGTCAGGTGGTTTTATCTCCTGTAACATATTTTCACGAAAATGTTGACCTACTTCATGAGTTGATTTCTAGAGATAAAGCCTCACAGAATTTAATGAGAAAGTGTACTTTAACATATTATACTGTCGATTAATTTCGCCAAACCAAAATACGTCGCCAAATGTTGTCATCGTTATCATTATTGTGTTCGAACATTGCGTGGGAATATTTTCCATTATTGGCTGCATATCGCAACATTTGGCGACGTCTTTTTATATGATGAAATTGGTTGATGTCATAATAAGCATGTAACGGAGATTAGGATGTTGTTGTTGAGTTTCTTGCACAATATGTTTTGTGTAATAACTTTTAATTTTTTAAACCAGGCTTTGTTTTCTGCTAAAACTATCGTGGCCGAAGTAGCTTAGTAGCTATAGCTCGTGGCCAGCGAGTCACGAATTTGAAACCAGGTGCTACTGAAGACCCGATAAGTAAATGCTCTGATGCACGTTAAATCTGTCGTGGCTCAAAGTATTCATGTTGGCGTGATGTGGAAGTTTAAGAGTTGGGTGCCAGCTCAGCGTCATCTCCGGCATTTGAACAAGGCTGAAAATTACGAGGTCCGTCACCAATAGCCCTCACGTTGTGCTTCAGAGTGCAACATTAATAAAAAAAAACCATCAAATACACCGAAATTATCTCATGAAATCGCCAAAGGACTTGATAAGCGTACCTTTTAGTTTTGCATTATCTGAATATTTATGTCTCCATTCTTTTTTACACCTTTGATATGTTTGCATTTCAAACAGCGCAATTCTCTGAATGTGTGATAAACACATTTTGCAAAGAGCAAAATGACGTGTTACATTTTTATCGAACAGCTTGAGCGAGAGGAAAACTACATGATAAAATTATAAGCACAGACGATAAAATTCAAAAATTTAAAAAAAAACATACAAGCAGCAAATTGTTAGTAGAGCTTTCTGGACTTTTTTCATATACTCTGTCACAAAAAAATATATGTACTCGAGGGGAGGAATCGAGCTACTATCACGAAACTTTACATATACGTAGTGAATGAGGAGATAAGCAAACGATTACAAATTCAGAACAGGTTGTTTAATTAAGAAGATATGGCTTCAAAAAGTTACAAATCTATAGGCAGTAAATCTACCTCTGGTAGTTATACAAGCCGAAAGAGGGCATAGCATCGAATCAATGAGGTCACCTATGACCTCTTGGGGAAGATCATGCCATAATCTTTGTAACTGTGCAGTTAATTCACTAAAATTCCGGGAAGGCTGTAGGGGCCTTCCCATCCCGTCCCAGACGGCCTCTATTGGCGAGAGGTATGGTGACATGGAAGGCCAGAGAAGTACGTCACATCCTTGAAGACATTGCTTGAACAATCATGTAGTATGTGGACGATCTGCCTTGACAATAAATGACCCTTGGTCGACATAGTAGCATAAGCCCGGGGTGGTCATTACGTCGATCGCGATCGACCGGTGGACCGCCAAGACATTTTGGGGTGACCGCCTAAAAATTTTACCAGTTGTAATTATATACGGAAAATTCAAAATTGGCTGACAGTTCGCAGACTAAGCCTTCTATTGACTATAACAAAGAAAACTAACATTAGATGAAAATGTTTTATTTTTTTTAATGTATTTTGAATTGTTTCATGATAAAGGTATGATATATAATTAAATTTTTTGGTTATTATTATTAAGTTTATATCTTGCGTTTTGCTTTAAACGAGATTTTATACAAGTGTTTTTTTAATTTTAGTTATTCAGGTATATATATGTAAGAGTATATACATATATATATTCCGTACTTTTATTATTAAGTTATAATAATAACATTTTCCTCACCTCACCACATCTACGACATTGAGCAGTAGCGTACACAAGAATTTTTAAAGGGAAGGGGGTCGAGGGTTGAAAGTTTACCATTCTCGTATCATATCCCAATACGCAGCCCAACACATTTTCTTTTCGATTTTATCGATTGTCGAGAACAAAAAACGGCACAAAATAAATTACTGAATAAATAATTAACATTAATAAATAAAAAAATACTAATATCAAATACTTAAATATATTTTACGTACTATATACAAGGGACTATAATGAATCGGGAAAAAATGAAGGGTTAAGAGAGAGGGTCCGGACCCGTGGACCTCTCCCCCACCCTTGTTTGCGCCACTGATACTGGGTGGACCGCAACTCCTTGAAAGAATTAGAAGTAGCCCGCACCCTGCTGAAGTCTGCCACCCCTGTCATAGGCAGTACAACTGATGCTGAAATCTCGTCCACTTAATTGCGTGCCGTCAAAGTGCTTTGAATACGACTAAGGATGATCGAGTGTCGCAAAAAATTTCTCCCCGCCCTTTTCACACCTTGTGTAATCGCCAAATACCAGATGGGACCAGTGGCCTAGCCACCTCCACACGCATATGCACTGGCATTGAGACGGAATCAAGATTCATTGCTAAAGATCACACACTTCCAGTTTGCCCGAGGTCGGTAAAAATCCATTCGACACTGCCTGTGATGTGAGGTCAGTGGTAGTCGTTTTAAAGGTCGTCGGCCAGTCGTCTCCGAATGGATTTCTTGGTACCACCGGATTTCTGGAAAGTGGTAAATTGCATCGAATCGATTCTAGCGTCGTTGATGGAGAGGATATGGCCGCTCTTATGATTGTGCAATCATCGCGCGTATTTGTATTCCTGGGACGCTATGACCCTCAGCGATGTTAGACTATCCCTTCCACGATCCATTGTTGCCCACACCCAGCAACTACCATATCGCTCCGACCAAGGTAGCGGCCTATACACCTGTTCGACCAACCTGCTTCTCTGAGACGTACTACACGCCCCCTCTCAAAATCCCGCAATTGTTCGTTCCGTTACCGGTTACGTCTCCGAGGCATCTCCAGTCACAATACCGTCCATCCAAGTCGACAGATTTGTTTGCATAGCCCTATAACACCAGCAATCATGCATTCAAACTCTTCCAGCTGCGCATCTCATATGCGCATAGCGCGCTTACCCTTTTCTTGTTGGCGTCGAAATTTTAATCATTTTCGTATCTCTTACCAAACTATATTCCTCCCAAGTTTCGTGATAATAGCTCAATTTCTTCAGGGTAACGGTTATACATTTACGTGAAACCTTAGAGAAATCTCTATTATCCACTCATCATAATAAGTAGAAAAAAATAAGAATAATTTGCTGAAGTGTTACATAAGAATATAAAAGCAGTCCACAATGAGTGCAGCGCAACTACGCTGGTGGAGGGGTGAGTGGGAAACGACTCATCCAGTTGATTTAGTTAATGACCTCACCTCTGACAACCACGCCCGTCTTTCAACCGGCTGCCGCATCTCGACGGAACGAGGGGAGAAAAAGGGAGGAATTTCTTTAATATCAAAGATTAAAGAGAATATTTTTTAGTCCGTTACTCATTACCTCTTAAATATCTGAGTGCGGTTATTGAAAGGAGATTTTAAATAACCATTTGGAAAAAAGTAAGAAAAGATGGAGAAGTTTAAAATAGGATCAAGTTGTCACACTAACCGCATGCAAAAGCTTGCATGGAGGGCGAGGGGTAATAATTAGAGTGAATGAAGTTTTGCAAAAGAAAACAACAAGTGATAAATAATTTAATTTGTATCAAGACATTCTCATCCTTTTCAGAGCTGGGAAGTGTTAATATGAGTGTTTAAGGACTGCTCTAGGTCTCTTAGAAGAGCTAGGGATAGAATTATCATAAGCCGGGATTTCTCATTTCTTCTGGATGAGTATATTTTTTTGAGACAGAGTGAATAAATCTTATCATTTCTTTTAAATAACGCTTTCATAAAACTTTGAGGAAAACAATGTAGTTTTGATTGCTACAAAGTATTAATATTCGGAGTAGTTTTCATTTTAAATAATCAGCAGAAACAAAAAGAAAAAAACTTCCAAAAAAAAGAGAAATACTGTCTTTTATTATTTTAAAATCACAATAAATGACTTAAAATTGTGCAAAATATTATAAAGTATTTCAAGCAAAAAAATACACAGGATCTAATGATGCAGTAACGATTATTTTTACAAATAGAAAATACATATACTTATAGTTTAAAGAAGCCGTTTAATATATATATATATATACATAAATGGAATGAAAAGGGCGGAAGCGTAATTTCTAAAACTGATAGAAATAAAACTTCCAGTTACATATATTTAAAAATTTTGGAATTCTACTCAAATATTTCACAATTTATGAAATTTTAGAGAATTCCATAGCCTATAGCTTTATAAGGCGTAG
This sequence comes from Trichonephila clavata, assembly GCA_019973975.1. NCBI lineage: Eukaryota > Metazoa > Arthropoda > Arachnida > Araneae > Nephilidae > Trichonephila > Trichonephila clavata. The sequence continues at coordinate 364 of BMAO01032487.1, read as the reverse complement.
CTTATCATATTTTGTCAAAACATTTTACATTCCGAATCGGAAAAATCTCCGATAAAATTGAATGAATATTTTGAACTATTAAGGAAAAATCACACATCAGAATTAAGAAATAACACAACAAGCGCAACAGTTGTCTTCTACAACCTCTTCTATGATTGCGTGATTGTTGTCGTTATGTTGATATATTTGTGAATAAACAGGTGAATTGTTGCGCGGCTGTGATTGAATTGCAGGAGGCCTTTGTCGGTTTGGTCTTTGTGGCCTGATTTCTGGCAATCTCACTTCAGGTTGAATACCAGCATTCCTGGTGTCAATAACATACTGATTAGCAACGATTGATTGAACACCATTAGTATTCGAACAA
>BMAO01032486.1:0-20961 GCA_019973975.1 Trichonephila clavata | reverse complement strand
ACCTTTTCGGAGCCATCCCTGCCACAGTCCATTCATTATTCAACAAAGCTGTGTTTTTAATCTTTCACTGGAAAACAGAGGACCTTTCAGGATACAAAGCTGTGTTTTTAATCTGTCACTGGACAACAGAGGACCTTTTCAGGATAACAATGCAGTGTTTTAAATCCCTGGGACAATGGAATTGTTTTCCATAGTGCATGTGTCTTTACTCAACAATACAATGCCTCCAACCTGTCCATGGACAGCAGGATACCTTCGCTGAGCAGAAAATGCATCCATCCACACAACAAAACAATGGTTTAAAAAGTCAATATTTTAAGGAATTTGACGAGCAAAAAAGGCTTCCATACGACAAGGGGAATTTGAGACCTCTCGTTGGGCATCCGTATAGCTTTAGGGAACATACAGAGAGAAAAGTATTGTTTACCCCCCCCTCTCCCCGCCACCGTGGATTTCGTTTTCCAGCAGTCCAGCACACGCCATATCTGTTTAGACTACAAAGCAATGCTTCAAACCTGTCAATGGACCTCCTAAGATATTTCAAGACGCAATGGATTCCTTTACAAAACATGGAAACTGCCCAAGGACGCTCATTCGAAAAAGTCCTTATACTAAAGCACTACCGGGTCTTAGGATCAGAGTGCCCAGATTTGATATTAGGGGCAACCTTTTTGGAGCCATTCCTGCCACAGTCATTCATTATTCAACAAGCTGTGTTTTAATCTGTACTGGACAACAGAGGACCTTTTCAGGATAAAAAGCTGTGTTTTAATCTGTCACTGGACAACAGAGGACCTTTTCAGGATAACAATGCCGTGTTTTAAATCCCTGGCACAATGGAATTGGTTTTCCAACAGTGCATGTCTCTTTACTCAACAATACAATGCTCCAACCTGTCATGGACAGCAGGATACCTTCGCTGAGCAGAAAATGCATCCATCCACACAAAAAACAGTGGTTTAAAATGTCATGAATATTTTAAGGACTTTGACGAGCAACACAGGCTTCCATACGACAAGGCGGTCCTTGAGACCTCTCGTTGGGCATCCGTATAGCTTTAGGAACATACAGAGAGAAAAGTATTGTTTTTAACCCCCCCCTCTCCCGCCACCGTGGATTTCGTTTTCCAGCAGTCCAGCACACGCCATGTCTATTTAGACTACAAAGCAATGCTTCAAACCTGTCAATGGACCTCCTAAGACATTTCAAGACGCAATGGATCCTTTACGAAACAAGGAAACTGTCCAAGGACGCTCATTCGAAAAAGTCCTTATAACTAAAGCAGCCCACGTCTTAGGATCACAGTGCACAGATTTATAAAGGGGCAACCTTTTCGGAGCCATCCCTGCACAGTCCCATTCATTATTCAACAAAGCTGTGTTTTTAATTGTCACTGGACAACAGAGGACCTTTTCAGGATAACAATGCAGTGTTTTAAATCCCTGGACACAATGGAATTGGTTTTCCAACAGTGCATGTCTCTTTACTCAACAATACAATGCTCCAACCTGTCCATGGACAGCAGGATACTTCGCTGAGCAGAAAATGCATCCATCCACACAACAAAACAGTGGTTTAAAAACTGTCCATGAATATTTTAAGGACTTTGACGAGCAACACAGGCTTCCATACGACAAGGCGGTCCTTGAGACCTCTCGTGGGCATCCGTATAGCTTTAGGGAACAATACAGAGAGAAAGTATTGTTTTTACCCCCCCCCCTCTCCCGCCACCGTGGATTTCGTTTTCCAGCAGTCCAGCACACGCCATGTCTCTTTAGACTACAAAAGCAATGCTTCAAACCTGTCAATGGACCTCCTAAGATATTTCAAGACGCAATGGATCCCTTTACGAAACAAGGAAACTGCCCAAGGACGCTCATTCGAAAAAGTCCTTATACTAAAGCACTACCGGTCTTAGGATCACAGTGCCCAGATTTGATATCAGGGGCAACCTTTTCGGAGCCATCCCTGCCACAGTCCCATTCATTTATTTCAACAAAGCTGTGTTTTTAATCTGTCACTGGACAACAGAGGACCTTTTCAGGATAAATAATTGCAGTGTTTTTAAATCCCCTGGACACAATGGAATTGGTTTTTCCAACAGTGCATGTCTCTTTACTCAACAATACAATGCTCCAACCTGTCCATGGACAGCAGGATACCTTCGCTGAGCAGAAAATGCATCCATCCACCCAACAAAACAGTGGTTTAAAAATGTCCATGAATATTTTAAGGACTTTGACGAGCAACACAGGCTTCCATACGACAAGGCGGTCCTTGAGACCTCTCGTTGGGCATCCGTATAGCTTTAGGGAACAATACAGAGAGAAAAGTATTGTTTTTAACCCCCCCCCTCTCCCCGCCACCGTGGATTTCGTTTTCCAGCAGTCCAGCACACGCCATGTCTCTTTAGACTACAAAGCATTGCTTCAAACCTGTCAATGGACCTCCTAAGACATTTCAAGACGCAATGGATCCCTTTACGAAACAAGGAAACTGCCCAAGGACGCTCATTCGAAAAAGTCCTTATACTAAAGCAGGCCACGTCTTAGGATCACAGTACACAGATTTGATATCAGGGGCAACCTTTTCGGAGCCATCCCTGCCACGGTCCCATTCATTATTCAACAAGCTGTGTTTTTAATCTGTCACTGGACAACAGAGGACTTTTCAGGATAACAATGCAGTGTTTTAAATCGCCTGGACACAATGGAATTGGTTTTCCAACAGTGCATGTTCTTTTACTCAACAATACAATGCCTTGTCAACCGGTACCGCTGAGCAGAAAATGCATCCATCCACACAACAAAACAGTGGTTTAAAACTGTCATGAATATTTTAAGGACTCTTGACAAGCAACACAGGCTTCCATACGACAAGGCGGTCCTTGAGACCTCTCGTTGGGCGTCCGTATAGCTTTAGGGAACAATACAGAGAGAAAAGTATTGTTTTTAACCCCCCCCCCTTCTCCCGCCACCGTGGATTTCGTTTTCCAGCAGTCCAGCACACGCCATGTCTTTTAGACTACAAAGCAATGCTTCAAACCTGTCAATGGAACTCGTAAGACATTTCAAGACGCAATGGAGCCCTTTACGAAACAAGGAAACTGCCCAAGGACGCTCATTCGAAAAAGTCCTTATACTAAAGCACTACCGGGTCTTAGGATCAGAGTGCCCAGATTTGATATCCGGGGCAACCTATTTCGGAGCCATCCCTGCCACAGTTCCATTCATTATTCAACAAAGCTGTGTTTTTAATCTGTCACTGGACAACAGAGAACCTTTTCAGGATAACAAAGCTTCGTTTTTAATCTGTCACTGGACAACAGAGGACCTTTTCAGGATAACAATGCAGTGTTTTAAATCCCCTGGGCACAATGGAATTGGTTTTCCAACAGTGCATGTCTCTTTACTCAACAATACAATGCCTCCAACCTGTCCATGGACAGCAGGATACCTTCGCTGAGCAGAAAATGCATCCATCCACTCAACAAAACAGTGGTTTAAATATGTCGATGAATATTTTAAGGTCTTTGACGAGCAACACATGTTTCCATACGACAAGCCGGTCCTTGAGACCTCTCGTTGGGCATTCGTATAGCTTTAGGGAACAATACAGAGAGAAAAGTATTGTTTGTAACCCCCCGTCTCCCGCCACCGTGGATTTCCTTTTCCAGCAGTCCAGCACACCCCATGTCTCTTTAGACTACAAAGCAATGCTTCAAACCTGTCAATAGACCTCCTAAGATATTTCAAGACGCAATGGATCCCTTTACGAAACAAGGAAACTGCCCAAGGACGCTCATTCGAAAAAGTCCTTATACTAAAGCACTACCGGGTCTTAGGATCAGAGTGCCCAGATTTGATATCAGGGGGCAACCTTTTCGGAGCCATCCCTGCCACAGTCCCATTCATTATTCAACAAAGCTGTGTTTTTAATCTGTCACTGGACAACAGAGGACCTTTTCAGGATAACAAAGCTGTGTTTTTAATCTGTCACTGGACAACAGAGGACCTTTTCAGGATAACAATGCAGTGTTTTAAATCCCTGGGCACAATGGAATTGGTTTTCCAACAGTGCATGTCTCTTTACTCAACAATACAATGCCTCCAACCTGTCCATGGACAGCAGGATACCTTCGCTGAGCAGAAAATGCATCCATCCACACAACAAAACAGTGGTTTAAAAATGTCCATGAATATTTTAAGGACTTTGACGAGCAACACAGGCTTCCATACGACAAGGCGGTCCTTGAGACCTCTCGTTGGGCATCCGTATAGCTTTAGGGAACAATACAGAGAGAAAAGTATTGTTTTTAACCCCCCCCTCTCCCCGCCACCGTGGATTTCGTTTTCCAGCAGTCCAGCACACGCCATGTCTCTTTAGACTACAAAGCAATGCTTCAAACCTGTCAATGGACCTCCTAAGACATTTCAAGACGCAATGGATCCCTTTACGAAACAAGGAAACTGCCAAGGACGCTCATTCGAAAAAGTCCTTATACTAAAGCAGGCACCGTCTTAGGATCAGAGTGCCCAGATTGATATCAGGGGGCAACCTTTTCGGAGCCATCCCTGCCACAGTCCCATTTTTTATTCAACAAAGCTGTGTTTTTAATCTGTCACTGGACAACAGAGGACATTTTCAGGAAAACAATGCAGTGTTTTAAATCCCCTGGGCACAATGGAATTGGTTTTCCAACAGTGCATGTCTCTTTACTCAACAATACAATGCCTCCAACCTGTCCATGGACAGCAGGATACCTTCGCTGAGCAGAAAATGCATCCATCCACACAACAAAACAGTGGTTTAAAAATGTCCATGAATATTTTAAGGACTTTGACGAGCAACACAGGCTTCCATACGACAAGGCGGTCCTTGAGACCTCTCGATGGGCGTCCGTAAAGCTTTAGGGAACAATGCAGAGAGAAAAGTATTGTTTTTACCCCCCCCTTCTCCCCTCCACCGTGGATTTCGTTTTCCAGCAGTCCAGCACACGCCATGTCTCTTTAGACTACAAAGCAATGCTTCAAACCTGTCAATGGACCTCGTAAGACATTTCAAGACGCAATGGATCCCTTTACGAAACAAGGAAACTGCCCAAGGACGCTCATTCGAAAAAGTCCTTATACTAAAGCACTACCGGTCTTAGGATCAGAGTGCCCAGATTTGATATCCGGGGCAACCTTTCGGAGCCATCCCTGCCACAGTTCCATTCATTATTCAACAAAGCTGTGTTTTTAATCTGTCACTGGACAACAGAGGACCTTTTCAGGATAACAATGCAGTGTTTTAAATCCCTGGACACAATGGAATTGGTTTTCCAACAGTGCATGTTCTCTTTACTCAACAATACAATGCCTTCAACCTGTCTGCAGGATCTGAGCAGAAAATGCATCCATCCACACAACAAAACAGTGGTTTAAAATGTCCATGAATATTTTAAGGACTTTGACGAGCAACACAGGCTTCCATACGACAAGGCGGTCCTTGAGACCTCTCGTTGGGCGTCCGTATAGCTTTAGGGAACAATACAGAGAGAAAAGTATTGTTTTACCCCCCCCTTCTCCCCGCCACCGTGGATTTCGTTTTCCAGCAGTCCAGCACACGCCATGTCTCTTTAGACTACAAAGCAATGCTTCAAACCTGTCAATGGACCTCGTAAGACATTTCAAGACGCAATGGATCCCTTTACGAAACAAGGAAACTGCCAAGGACGCTCATTCGAAAAAGTCCTTATACTAAAGCAGGCTACGTCTTAGGATCAAGTGCACAGATTTGATATCGGGGGCAACCTTTTCGGAGAAAACCCTGCCACAGTCCCATTCTTTATTCAACAAAGCTGTGTTTTTAATCTGTCACTGGACAACAAATGATCTTTTCAGGATAACAATGCAATGTTTTAAATCGCCTGGACACAATGGAATTGGTTTTCCAACAGTGCTTACGCTTCTCTTTACTCAACAATACAATGCCTTCAACCTGTCCAGCTGAGCAGAAAATGCATCCATCCACACAACAAAACAGTGGTTTAAAACTGTCCATGAATATTTTAAGGACTCTGACAAGCAACACAGGCTTCCATACGACAAGGCGGTCCTTGAGACCTCTCGTTGAGCGTCCGTATAGCTTTAGGGAACAATACAGAGAGAAAAGTATTGTTTTTACCCCCCTTCTCCCCGCCATTGTGGATTTCGTTTTCCAGCAGTCCAGCACACGCCATGTCTCTTTAGACTACAAAGCAATGCTTCAAACCTGTCAATGGACCTCGTAAGACATTTCAAGACGCAATGGAGCCCTTTACGAAACAAGGAAACTGCCCAAGGACGCTCATTCGAAAAAGTCCTTATACTAAAGCACTACCGGGTCTTAGGTCAGAGTGCCCAGAAGTGATATCCGGGGGCAACCGTTTCGGAGCCATCCCTGCCACAGTTCCATTCATTATTCAACAAAGCTGTGTTTTTAATCTGTCACTGGACAACAGAGGACCTTTTCAGGATAACAAAGCTGTGTTTTTAATCTGTCACTGGACAACAGAGGACCTTTTCAGGATAACAATGCAGTTTTCTAAATCCCCTGGACACAATGGAATTGGTTTTCCAACAGTGCATGTCTCTTTACTCAACAATACAATGCCTCCAACCTGTCCATGGACAGCAGGATACTTCGCTGAGCAGAAAATGCATCCATCCACACAACAAAACAGTGGTTTAAAAATGTCCATGAATATTTTAAGGACTTTGACGAGCAACACAGGCTTCCATACGACAAGGCGGTCCTTGAGACCTCTCGTTGAGCGTCCGTATAGCTTTAGGGAACAATACAGAGAGAAAAGTATTGTTTTTACCCCCCCCCCTTCTCCCGCCATTGTGGATTTCGTTTTCCAGCAGTCCAGCACACGCCATGTCTCTTTAGACTACAAAGCAATGCTTCAAACCTGTCAATGGACCTCGTAAGACATTTCAAGACGCAATGGAGCCCTTTACGAAACAAGGAAACTGCCCAAGGACGCTCATTCGAAAAAGTCCTTATACTAAAGCACTACTGGGTCTTAGGATCAGAGTGCCCAGATTTGATATCCGGGGGCAACCTTTCGGAGCCATCCCTGCCACAGTTCCATTCATTATTCAACAAAGCTGTGTTTTTAATCTGTCACTGGACAACAGAGGACCTTTTCAGGATAATAATGCAGTGTTTTAAATCCCCTGGACACAATGGAATTGGTTTTCCAACAGTGCTTATGCTTCTCTTTACTCAACAATACAATGCCTTCAACCTGTCCAGCTGAGCAGAAAATGCATCCATCCACACAACAAAACAGTGGTTTAAAACTGTCCATGAATATTTTAAGGAATCTGTCAAGCAACACAGGCTTCCATACGACAAGGCGGTCCTTGAGACCTCTCGTTGGTCGTCCGTATAGCTTTAGGGAACAATACAGAGAGAAAAGTATTTTTTACCCCCCCCTTCTCCCGCCACCGTGGATTTCGTTTTCCAGCAGTCCAGCACACGCCATGTCTCTTTAGACTACAAAGCAATGCTTCAAACCTGTCAATGGACCTCGTAAGACATTTCAAGACGCAATGGATCCCTTTACGAAACAAGGAAACTGTCCAAGGACGCTCATTCGAAAAAGTCCTTATACTAAAGCAGGCCTACGTCTTAGGATCACAGTACACAGATATGATATCAGGGGACAACCTTTTCGGAGCCATCCCTGCCACAGTCCCATTCTTTATTCAACAAAGCTGTGTTTTTAATCTGTCACTGGACAACAGATGACCTTTTCAGGATAACAATGCAATGTTTTAAATCCCCTGGACACAATGGAATTGGTTTTCCAACAGTGCTTACGCTTCTCTTTACTCAACAATACAATGCCTTCAACCTGTGCAGCTGAGCAGAAAATGCATCCATCCACACAACAAAACAGTGGTTTAAAACTGTCCATGAATATTTTAAGGACTCTGACAAGCAACACAGGCTTCCATACAACAAGGCGGTCCTTGAGACCTCTCGTTGAGCGTCCGTATAGCTTTAGGGAACAATACAGAGAGAAAAGTATTGTTTTTACCCCCCCCTTCTCCCGCCATTGTGGATTTCGTTTTCCAGCAGTCCAGCACACGCCATGTCTCTTTAGACTACAAAGCAATGCTTCAAACCTGTCAATGGACCTCGTAAGACATTTCAAGACGCAATGGAGCCCTTTACGAAACAAGGAAAATGCCCAAGGACGCTCATTCGAAAAAGTCCTTATACTAAAGCACTACCGGGTCTTAGGTCAGAGTGCCCAGAAGTGATATCCGGGGGCAACCGTTTCGGAGCCATCCCTGCCACAGTTCCATTCATTATTCAACAAAGCTGTGTTTTTAATCTGTCACTGGACAACAGAGGACCTTTTCAGGATAACAAAGCTGTGTTTTTAATCTGTCACTGGACAACAGAGGACCTTTTCAGGATAACAATGCAGTGTTTTAAATCCCCTGGGCACAATGGAATTGGTTTTCCAACAGTGCATGTCTCTTTACTCAACAATACAATGCCTCCAACCTGTCCATGGACAGCAGGATACCTTCGCTGAGCAGAAAATGCATCCATCCACACAACAAAACAGTGGTTTAAAAATGTCCATGAATATTTTAAGGACTTTGACGAGCAACACAGGCTTCCATACGACAAGGCGGTCCTTGAGACCTCTCGTTGGTCGTCCGTATAGCTTTAGGGAACAATACAGAGAGAAAAGTATTGTTTTTACCCCCCCTTCTCCCCGCCATTGTGGATTTCGTTTTCCAGCAGTCCAGCACACGCCATGTCTCTTTAGACTACAAAGCAATGCTTCAAACCTGTCAATGGACCTCGTAAGACATTTCAAGACGCAATGGAGCCCTTTACGAAACAAGGAAACTGCCCAAGGACGCTCATTCGAAAAAGTCCTTATACTAAAGCACTACCGGGTCTTAGGATCAGAGTGCCCAGATTTGATATCCGGGGGCAACCATTTCGGAGCCATCCCTGCCACAGTTCCATTCATTATTCAACAAAGCTGTGTTTTTAATCTGTCACTGGACAACAGAGGACCTTTTCAGGATAACAAAGCTGTGTTTTAATCTGTCACTGGACAACAGAGGACCTTTTCAGGATAACAATGCAGTGTTTTAAATCCCCTGGACACAATGGAATTGGTTTTCCAACAGTGCTTATGCTTCTCTTTACTCAACAATACAATGCCTTCAACCTGTCCAGCTGAGCAGAAAATGCATCCATCCACACAACAAAACAGTGGTTTAAAACTGTCCATGAATATTTTAAGGACTCTGACAAGCAACACAGGCTTCCATACAACAAGGCGGTCCTTGAGACCTCTCGTTGGCGTCCGTATAGCTTTAGGGAACAATACAGAGAGAAAAGTATTTTTTTACCCCCCCCTTCTCCCCGCCATCGTGGATTTCGTTTTCCAGCAGTCCAGCACACGCCATGTCTCTTTAGACTACAAAGCAATGCTTCAAACCTGTCAATGGACCTCGTAAGACATTTCAAGACGCAATGGATCCCTTTACGAAACAAGGAAACTGTCCAAGGACGCTCATTCGAAAAAGTCCTTATACTAAAGCAGCTACGTCTTAGGATCACATTACACAGATATGATATCAGGGGGCAACCTTTTCGGAGCCATCCCAGCCACAGTCCCATTCTTTATTCAACAAAGCTGTGTTTTTAATCTGTCACTGGACAACAGAGGACCTTTTCAGGATAACAATGCAATGTTTTTAAATCCCCTGGACACAATGGAATTGGTTTTCCAACAGTGCTTACGCTTCTCTTTACTCAACAATACAATGCCTTCAACCTGTCGCAGCCTGAGCAGAAAATGCATCCATCCACACAACAAAACAGTGGTTTAAAACTGTCCATGAATATTTTAAGGACTCTGACAAGCAACACAGGCTTCCATACGACAAGGCGGTCCTTGAGACCTCTCGTTGAGCGTCCGTATAGCTTTAGGGAACAATACAGAGAGAAAAGTATTGTTTTTACCCCCCCCTTCTCCCCGCCATTGTGGATTTCGTTTTCCAGCAGTCCAGCACACGCCATGTCTCTTTAGACTACAAAGCAATGCTTCAAACCTGTCAATGGACCTCGTAAGACATTTCAAGACGCAATGGAGCCCTTTACGAAACAAGGAAACTGCCCAAGGACGCTCATTCGAAAAAGTCCTTATACTAAAGCACTACGGGTCTTAGGATCAGAGTGCCCAGATTTGATATCCGGGGGCAACCATTTCGGAGCCATCCCTGCCACAGTTCCATTCATTATTCAACAAAGCTGTGTTTTTAATCTGTCACTGGACAACAGAGGACCTTTTCAGGATAATAATGCAGTGTTTTAAATCCCCTGGACACAATGGAATTGGTTTTCCAACAGTGCTTATGCTTCTCTTTACTCAACAATACAATGCCTTCAACCTGTCCAGCTGAGCAGAAAATGCATCCATCCACACAACAAAACAGTGGTTTAAAACTGTCCATGAATATTTTAAGGAATCTGTCAAGCAACACAGGCTTCCATACGACAAGGCGGTCCTTGAGACCTCTCGTTGGTCGTCCGTATAGCTTTAGGGAACAATACAGAGAGAAAAGTATTTTTTACCCCCCCCTTCTCCCCGCCACCGTGGATTTCGTTTTCCAGCAGTCCAGCACACGCCATGTCTCTTTAGACTACAAAGCAATGCTTCAAACCTGTCAATGGACCTCGTAAGACATTTCAAGACGCAATGGATCCCTTTACGAAACAAGGAAACTGTCCAAGGACGCTCATTCGAAAAAGTCCTTATACTAAAGCAGGCTACGTCTTAGGATCACAGTACACAGATATGATATCAGGGGCAACCTTTTCGGAGCCATCCCTGCCACAGTCCCATTCTTTATTCAACAAAGCTGTGTTTTTAATCTGTCACTGGACAACAGATGACCTTTTCAGGATAACAATGCAATGTTTTAAATCCCCTGGACACAATGGAATTGGTTTTCCAACAGTGCTTACGCTTCTCTTTACTCAACAATACAATGCCTTCAACCTGTGCAGCTGAGCAGAAAATGCATCCATCCACACAACAAAACAGTGGTTTAAAACTGTCCATGAATATTTTAAGGACTCTGACAAGCAACACAGGCTTCCATACAACAAGGCGGTCCTTGAGACCTCTCGTTGAGCGTCCGTATAGCTTTAGGGAACAATACAGAGAGAAAAGTATTGTTTTTACCCCCCCTTCTCCCCGCCATTGTGGATTTCGTTTTCCAGCAGTCCAGCACACGCCATGTCTCTTTAGACTACAAAGCAATGCTTCAAACCTGTCAATGGACCTCGTAGGACATTTCAAGACGCAATGGAGCCCTTTACGAAACAAGGAAAATGCCCAAGGACGCTCATTCGAAAAAGTCCTTATACTAAAGCACTACCCGGTCTTAGGTCACAGTGCCCAGAAGTGATATCCGGGGGCAACCGTTTCGGAGCCATCCCTGCCACAGTTCCATTCATTATTCAACAAAGCTGTGTTTTTAATCTGTCACTGGACAACAGAGGACCTTTTCAGGATAACAAAGCTGTGTTTTTAATCTGTCACTGGACAACAGAGGACCTTTTCAGGATAACAATGCAATGTTTTAAATCCCCTGGACACAATGGAATTGGTTTTCCAACAGTGCTTATGCTTCTCTTTACTCAACAATACAATGCCTTCAACCTGTGCAGCTGAGCAGAAAATGCATCCATCCACACAACAAAACAGTGGTTTAAAACTGTCCATGAATATTTTAAAGACTCTGACAAGCAACACAGGCTTCCATACAACAAGGCGGTCCTTGAGACCTCTCGTTGAGCGTCCGTATAGCTTTAGGGAACAATACAGAGAGAAAAGTATTGTTTTTACCCCCCCCCTTCTCCCCGCCATTGTGGATTTCGTTTTCCAGCAGTCCAGCACACGCCATGTCTCTTTAGACTACAAAGCAATGCTTCAAACCTGTCAATGGACCTCGTAAGACATTTCAAGACGCAATGGAGCCCTTTACGAAACAAGGAAAATGCCCAAGGACGCTCATTCGAAAAAGTCCTTATACTAAAGCACTACCGGGTCTTAGGTCAGAGTGCCCAGAAGTGATATCCGGGGGCAACCGTTTCGGAGCCATCCCTGCCACAGTTCCATTCACTATTCAACAAAGCTGTGTTTTTAATCTGTCACTGGACAACAGAGGACCTTTTCAGGATAACAAAGCTGTGTTTTTAATCTGTCACTGGACAACAGAGGACCTTTTCAGGATAACAATGCAGTGTTTTAAATCCCCTGGGCACAATGGAATTGGTTTTCCAACAGTGCATGTCTCTTTACTCAACAATACAATGCCTCCAACCTGTCCATGGACAGCAGGATACCTTCGCTGAGCAGAAAATGCATCCATCCACACAACAAAACAGTGGTTTAAAACTGTCCATGAATATTTTAAGGACTCTGACAAGCAACACAGGCTTCCATACAACAAGGCGGTCCTTGAGACCTCTCGTTGAGCGTCCGTATAGCTTTAGGGAACAATACAGAGAGAAAAGTATTGTTTTTACCCCCCCCTTCTCCCCGCCATTGTGGATTTCGTTTTCCAGCAGTCCAGCACACGCCATGTCTCTTTAGACTACAAAGCAATGCTTCAAACCTGTCAATGGACCTCGTAAGACATTTCAAGACGCAATGGAGCCCTTTACGAAACAAGGAAACTGCCCAAGGACGCTCATTCGAAAAAGTCCTTATACTAAAGCACTACCGGGTCTTAGGTCAGAGTGCCCAGAAGTGATATCCGGGGGCAACCGTTTCGGAGCCATCCCTGCCACAGTTCCATTCATTATTCAACAAAGCTGTGTTTTTAATCTGTCACTGGACAACAGAGGACCTTTTCAGGATAACAATGCAGTTTTCTAAATCCCCTGGACACAATGGAATTGGTTTTCCAACAGTGCATGTCTCTTTACTCAACAATACAATGCCTCCAACCTGTCCATGGACAGCAGGATAACTTCGCTGAGCAGAAAATGCATCCATCCACACAACAAAACAGTGGTTTAAAAATGTCCATTAATATTTTAAGGACTTTCACGAGCAACACAGGCTTCCATACGACAAGGCGGTCCTTGAGACCTCTCGTTGAGCGTCCGTATAGCTTTAGGGAACAATACAGAGAGAAAAGTATTGTTTTTACCCCCCCTTCTCCCCGCCATTGTGGATTTCGTTTTCCAGCAGTCCAGCACACGCCATGTCTCTTTAGACTACAAAGCAATGCTTCAAACCTGTCAATGGACCTCGTAAGACATTTCAAGACGCAATGGAGCCCTTTACGAAACAAGGAAACTGCCCAAGGACGCTCATTCGAAAAAGTCCTTATACTAAAGCACTACTGGGTCTTAGGATCAGAGTGCCCAGATTTGATATCCGGGGGCAACCATTTCGGAGCCATCCCTGCCACAGTTCCATTCATTATTCAACAAAGCTGTGTTTTTAATCTGTCACTGGACAACAGAGGACCTTTTCAGGATAATAATGCAGTGTTTTAAATCCCCTGGACACAATGGAATTGGTTTTCCAACAGTGCTTATGCTTCTCTTTACTCAACAATACAATGCCTTCAACCTGTCCAGCTGAGCAGAAAATGCATCCATCCACACAACAAAACAGTGGTTTAAAACTGTCCATGAATATTTTAAGGAATCTGTCAAGCAACACAGGCTTCCATACGGCAAGGCGGTCCTTGAGACCTCTCGTTGGTCGTCCGTATAGCTTTAGGGAACAATACAGAGAGAAAAGTATTTTTTACCCCCCCCCTTCTCCCCGCCGCGTGGATTTCGTTTTCCAGCAGTCCAGCACACGCCATGTCTCTTTACACTACAAAGCAATGCTTCAAACCTGTCAATGGACCTCGTAAGACATTTCAAGACGCAATGGATCCCTTTACGAAACAAGGAAACTGTCCAAGGACGCTCATTCGAAAAAGTCCTTATACTAAAGCAGGTCTACGTCTTAGGATCACAGTACACAGATATGATATCAGGGGACAACCTTTTCGGAGCCATCCCAGCCACAGTCCCATTCTTTATTCAACAAAGCTGTGTTTTTAATCTGTCACTGGACAACAGATGACCTTTTCAGGATAACAATGCAATGTTTTAAATCCCCTGGACACAATGGAATTGGTTTTCCAACAGTGCTTACGCTTCTCTTTACTCAACAATACAATGCCTTCAACCTGTGCAGCTGAGCAGAAAATGCATCCATCCACACAACAAAACAGTGGTTTAAAACTGTCCATGAATATTTTAAGGACTCTGACAAGCAACACAGGCTTCCATACAACAAGGCGGTCCTTGAGACCTCTCGTTGAGCGTCCGTATAGCTTTAGGGAACAATACAGAGAGAAAAGTATTGTTTTTACCCCCCCCCTTCTCCCCGCCATTGTGGATTTCGTTTTCCAGCAGTCCAGCACACGCCATGTCTCTTTAGACTACAAAGCAATGCTTCAAACCTGTCAATGGACCTCGTAAGACATTTCAAGACGCAATGGAGCCCTTTACGAAACAAGGAAAATGCCCAAGGACGCTCATTCGAAAAAGTCCTTATACTAAAGCACTACCGGGTCTTAGGTCAGAGTGCCCAGAAGTGATATCCGGGGGCAACCGTTTCGGAGCCATCCCTGCCACAGTTCCATTCATTATTCAACAAAGCTGTGTTTTTAATCTGTCACTGGACAACAGAGGACCTTTTCAGGATAACAAAGCTGTGTTTTTAATCTGTCACTGGACAACAGAGGACCTTTTCAGGATAACAATGCATGTTTTAAATCCCCTGGACACAATGGAATTGGTTTTCCAACAGTGCTTATGTTCTCTTTACTCAACAATACAATGCCTTCAACCTGTGCAGCTGAGCAGAAAATGCATCCATCCACACAACAAAACAGTGGTTTAAAAATGTCCATGAATATTTTAAGGACTTTGACGAGCAACACAGGCTTCCATACGACAAGGCGGTCCTTGAGACCTCTCGTTGAGCGTCCGTATAGCTTTAGGGAACAATACAGAGAGAAAAGTATTGTTTTTACCCCCCCTTCTCCCCGCCATTGTGGATTTCGTTTTCCAGCAGTCCAGCACACGCCATGTCTCTTTAGACTACAAAGCAATGCTTCAAACCTGTCAATGGACCTCGTAAGACATTTCAAGACGCAATGGAGCCCTTTACGAAACAAGGAAACTGCCCAAGGACGCTCATTCGAAAAAGTCCTTATACTAAAGCACTACCGGGTCTTAGGTCAGAGTGCCCAGAAGTGATATCCGGGGGCAACCGTTTCGGAGCCATCCCTGCCACAGTTCCATTCATTATTCAACAAAGCTGTGTTTTTAATCTGTCACTGGACAACAGAGGACCTTTTCAGGATAACAAAGCTGTGTTTTTAATCTGTCACTGGACAACAGAGGACCTTTTCAGGATAACAATGCAGTGTTTTAAATCCCCTGGGCACAATGGAATTGGTTTTCCAACAGTGCATGTCTCTTTACTCAACAATACAATGCCTCCAACCTGTCCATGGACAGCAGGATACCTTCGCTGAGCAGAAAATGCATCCATCCACACAACAAAACAGTGGTTTAAAACTGTCCATGAATATTTTAAGGACTCTGACAAGCAACACAGGCTTCCATACAACAAGGCGGTCCTTGAGACCTCTCGTTGAGCGTCCGTATAGCTTTAGGGAACAATACAGAGAGAAAAGTATTGTTTTTACCCCCCCCCCTTCTCCCCGCCATTGTGGATTTCGTTTTCCAGCAGTCCAGCACACGCCATGTCTCTTTAGACTACAAAGCAATGCTTCAAACCTGTCAATGGACCTCGTAAGACATTTCAAGACGCAATGGAGCCCTTTACGAAACAAGGAAACTGCCCAAGGACGCTCATTCGAAAAAGTCCTTATACTAAAGCACTACCGGTCTTAGGTCAGAGTGCCCAGAAGTGATATCCGGGGGCAACCGTTTCGGAGCCATCCCTGCCACAGTTCCATTCATTATTCAACAAAGCTGTGTTTTTAATCTGTCACTGGACAACAGAGGACCTTTTCAGGATAACAAAGCTGTTTTTTATCTGTCACTGACAACAGACTTTTCAGATAACAATGCAGTTTTCTAAATCCCCTGGACACAATGGAATTGGTTTTCCAACAGTGCATGTCTCTTTACTCAACAATACAATGCCTCCAACCTGTCCATGGACAGCAGGATAACTTCGCTGAGCAGAAAATGCATCCATCCACACAACAAAACAGTGGTTTAAAAATGTCCATGAATATTTTAAGGACTTTGACGAGCAACACAGGCTTCCATACGACAAGGCGGTCCTTGAGACCTCTCGTTGAGCGTCCGTATAGCTTTAGGGAACAATACAGAGAGAAAAGTATTGTTTTTACCCCCCCTTCTCCCCGCCATTGTGGATTTCGTTTTCCAGCAGTCCAGCACACGCCATGTCTCTTTAGACTACAAAGCAATGCTTCAAACCTGTCAATGGACCTCGTAAGACATTTCAAGACGCAATGGAGCCCTTTACGAAACAAGGAAACTGCCCAAGGACGCTCATTCGAAAAAGTCCTTATACTAAAGCACTACTGGGTCTTAGGATCAGAGTGCCCAGATTTGATATCCGGGGGCAACCATTTCGGAGCCATCCCTGCCACAGTTCCATTCATTATTCAACAAAGCTGTGTTTTTAATCTGTCACTGGACAACAGAGGACCTTTTCAGGATAATAATGCAGTGTTTTAAATCCCCTGGACACAATGGAATTGGTTTTCCAACAGTGCTTATGCTTCTCTTTACTCAACAATACAATGCCTTCAACCTGTCCAGCTGAGCAGAAAATGCATCCATCCACACAACAAAACAGTGGTTTAAAACTGTCCATGAATATTTTAAGGAATCTGTCAAGCAACACAGGCTTCCATACGACAAGGCGGTCCTTGAGACCTCTCGTTGGTCGTCCGTATAGCTTTAGGGAACAATACAGAGAGAAAAGTATTTTTTACCCCCCCCCCTTCTCCCCGCCACCGTGGATTTCGTTTTCCAGCAGTCCAGCACACGCCATGTCTCTTTAGACTACAAAGCAATGCTTCAAACCTGTCAATGGACCTCGTAAGACATTTCAAGACGCAATGGATCCCTTTACGAAACAAGGAAACTGTCCAAGGACGCTCATTCGAAAAAGTCCTTATACTAAAGCAGGCCTACGTCTTAGGATCACAGTACACAGATATGATATCAGGGGACAACCTTTTCGGAGCCATCCCTGCCACAGTCCCATTCTTTATTCAACAAAGCTGTGTTTTTAATCTGTCACTGGACAACAGATGACCTTTTCAGGATAACAATGCAATGTTTTAAATCCCCTGGACACAATGGAATTGGTTTTCCAACAGTGCTTACGCTTCTCTTTACTCAACAATACAATGCCTTCAACCTGTGCAGCTGAGCAGAAAATGCATCCATCCACACAACAAAACAGTGGTTTAAAACTGTCCATGAATATTTTAAGGACTCTGACAAGCAACACAGGCTTCCATACAACAAGGCGGTCCTTGAGACCTCTCGTTGAGCGTCCGTATAGCTTTAGGGAACAATACAGAGAGAAAAGTATTGTTTTTACCCCCCCCCTTCTCCCCGCCATTGTGGATTTCGTTTTCCAGCAGTCCAGCACACGCCATGTCTCTTTAGACTACAAAGCAATGCTTCAAACCTGTCAATGGACCTCGTAAGACATTTCAAGACGCAATGGAGCCCTTTACGAAACAAGGAAATGCCCAAGGACGCTCATTCGAAAAAGTCCTTATACTAAAGCACTACCGGGTCTTAGGTCAGAGTGCCCAGAAGTGATATCCGGGGGCAACCGTTTCGGAGCCATCCCTGCCACAGTTCCATTCATTATTCAACAAAGCTGTGTTTTTAATCTGTCACTGGACAACAGAGGACCTTTTCAGGATAACAAAGCTGTGTTTTTAATCTGTCACTGGACAACAGAGGACCTTTTCAGGATAACAATGCAGTGTTTTAAATCCCCTGGACACAATGGAAATTGTTTTCCAACAGTGCATGTCTCTTTACTCAACAATACAATGCCTCCAACCTGTCCATGGACAGCAGGATACCTTCGCTGAGCAGAAAATGCATCCATCCACACAACAAAACAGTGGTTTAAAAATGTCCATGAATATTTTAAGGACTTTGACGAGCAACACAGCTTCCATACGACAAGCGGTCCTTGAGACCTCTCGTTGGGCATCCGTATAGCTTTAGGGAACAATACAGAGAGAAAAGTATTGTTTTTACCCCCCCCTCTCCCCGCCACGTGGATTTCGTTTTCCAGCAGTCCAGCACACGCCATTGTCTCTTTAGACTACAAAGCAATGCTTCAAACCTGTCAATGGACCTCGTAAGACATTTCAAGACGCAATGGATCCCTTTACGAAACAAGGAAACTGCCAAGGACGCTCATTCGAAAAAGTCCTTATACTAAAGCACTACGGTCTTAGGATCAGATGCCCAGATTGATATCCGGGGCAACCGTTTCGAGCCATCCCTGCCACAGTCCATTCATTATTCAACAAACTGTGTTTTAATCTGTCACTGGACAAACAGAGGACCTTTTAGGATAACAAAGCTGTTTTTTAATCTGTCACTGGACAACAGAGGACCTTTTCAGGATAACAATGCAGTTTTTAAATCCCCTGGACACAATGAATTGGTTTTCCAACAGTGCATGTCTCTTTACTCAACAATACAATGCCTCCAACCGTCCATGGACAGCAGATAACTTCGCTGAGCAGAAAATGCATCCATCCACACAACAAAACAGTGGTTTAAAAATGTCCATGAATATTTTAAGACTTGACGAGCAACACAGGCTTCCATACAACAAGCGGTCACTTGAGACCTCTCGTTGGCGTCCGTATAGCTTTAGGGAACAATGCAGAGAGAAAAGTATTGTTTTTACCCCCCCCCTTCTCCCCCCATCGTGGATTTTCGTTTCCAGCAGTCCAGCACACGCCATGTCTCTTTAGACTACAAAGCAATGCTTCAAACCTGTCAATGGACCTCGTAAGACATTTCAAGACGCAATGGATACCTTTACGAAACAAGGAAACTGTCCAAGGACGCTGATTCGAAAAAGTCCTTATACTAAAGCACGGCCCACGTCTTAGGATCACATTACACCAGATTGATATCAGGGCAACCTTTTCGGAGCCAATCCCTGCCACAGTCCCATTCACAAAGCTGTTTTAATCTTCACTGGACAACAGAGGACCTTTTCAGGATAACAAAGCTGTGTTTTTAATCTGTCACTGGACAACAGAGGACCTTTTCAGGATAACAATGCAGTGTTTTAAATCCCCTGGACACAATGGAATTGGTTTTCCAACAGTGCTTACGCTTCTCTTTACTCAACAATACAATGCCTTCAACCTGTCAGCAGCTGAGCAGAAAATGCATCCATCCACACAACAAAACAGTGGTTTAAAACTGTCCATGAATATTTTAAGGACTTGACAAGCAACACAGGCTTCCATACGACAAGGCGGTCCTTGAGACCTCTCGTTGAGCGTCCGTATAGCTTTAGGGAACAATACAGAGAGAAAAGTATTGTTTTTACCCCCCCCTTCTCCCGCCATTGTGGATTTCGTTTTCCAGCAGTCCAGCACACGCCATGTCTCTTTAGACTACAAAGCAATGCTTCAAACCTGTCAATGGACCTCGTAAGACATTTCAAGACGCAATGGAGCCCTTTACGAAACAAGGAAACTGCCCAAGGACGCTCATTCGAAAAAGTCCTTATACTAAAGCACTACGGGTCTTAGGATCAGAGTGCCCAGATTGATATCGGGGGCAACCTTTTCGGAGCCATCCCTGCCACAGTTCCATTCATTATTCAACAAAGCTGTGTTTTTAATCTGTCACTGGACAACAGAGGACCTTTTCAGGATAATAATGCAGTGTTTTAAATCCCCTGGACACAATGGAATTGGTTTTCCAACAGTGCTTATGCTTCTCTTTACTCAACAATACAATGCCTTCAACCTGTCCAGCTGAGCAGAAAATGCATCCATCCACACAACAAAACAGTGGTTTAAAACTGTCCATGAATATTTTAAGGATCTGACAAGCAACACAGGCTTCCATACGACAAGGCGGTCCTTGAGACCTCTCGTTGGCGTCCGTATAGCTTTAGGGAACAATACAGAGAGAAAAGTATTTTTTACCCCCCCCTTCTCCCCGCCACCGTGGATTTCGTTTTCCAGCAGTCCAGCACACGCCATGTCTCTTTAGACTACAAAGCAATGCTTCAAACCTGTCAATGGACCTCGTAAGACATTTCAAGACGCAATGGATCCCTTTACGAAACAAGGAAACTGCCCAAGGACGCTCATTCGAAAAAGTCCTTATACTAAAGCACTACGTCTTAGGATCACAGTACCAGATTTGATATCAGGGGGCAACCTTTTCGGAGCCATCCCTGCCACATTCCATTCTTTATTCAACAAAGCTGTGTTTTTAATCTGTCACTGGACAACAGATGACCTTTTCAGGATAACAATGCAATGTTTTAAATCCCTGGACACAATGGAATTGGTTTTCCAACAGTGCTTACGCTTCTCTTTACTCAACAATACAATGCCTTCAACCTGTGCAGCTGAGCAGAAAATGCATCCATCCACACAACAAAACAGTGGTTTAAAACTGTCCATGAATATTTTAAGGACTCTGACAAGCAACACAGGCTTCCATACGACAAGGCGGTCCTTGAGACCTCTCGTTGAGCGTCCGTATAGCTTTAGGGAACAATACAGAGAGAAAAGTATTGTTTTTACCCCCCCCCTTCTCCCCGCCATTGTGGAT